>JAUJPO010043832.1:0-17221 GCA_032270745.1 Tiaropsis multicirrata
GGACATGCCATAACTTACGCGAGGGCCATGATGCATTTTCCAAGTGCATGCAAAACTGAGCTCAAGTCCTGATAAAATGAATCATTTCAAGTTCAGTTACTACAGTAACATGAAATTTTGCGTTATTTGAAATAACTTTGCGTGTGCATGTAAAAATCAATTTGTAATGAAGAATTTGTGATTAAGTTATATATGGAATGGTGGTTGTAGGAGTGGATCATGACCATCTACATAATTGCTGTTCATATTATTTCACCAATGTCATCTTTCTGATTCGAGATTTTTGACTCATCAGGATTGGATACAGAGGTAGGCTATAACAAGTGGAGGAGAGTAGAGCGTATTATTTTTCATATTGCCCTTTATGGTAAATGATTATTCTCCTTAGATAAGAAAGCCTACTTCTTGTATCCGACACTCCTCATGAGGAAAAGAATTATTGCGTTGGATCACAAAGTTTTGGACAGATAATAGCGCATCTTCTCAAAAACCTTCTGAAAGGCTCTATAGATAAAGTCCTTGGTTGAATAGCACATCGTTTGAGCATTGTGTTTGGACGAATGGTGATGGTAGCACTAAGAGACGAAGAGTTGTCTCCATAGAGAGGTTGGAAACGGTTTATAATTGGGTACATCCATAAACCACAAAAAGTATTTGCGTATTTTTACCAATATAACTACCTACAAATAACCTACAAGTAAAAACACGTTTTGATATATTCAGAAATTTCAAGAATCAACTGCTTTTATGTCATGTTACACGACGTTTTAGTTTGTTTTTAGTCTGTAAAAACATTCTTGAAAATTTCAAGAGATTTCATCAGCAAGATCAAAAGATATTTCACTTTTGTTTTTCACCGATCTTCTATACTCCACCTCGTTTTCATGAAAAACCGTTTTTTTACCGCTTTTAATTATTAAAAAACGAGAAATTCTTTTGATTGGAAACTTTCACAAGTTACTCATTTTTGTATAGTAGACTAATGTTTCTTTTAAAGAAAAAATATTTGCGAATTTCACAGTTTGAATTTTGAGATGACGTCATATTTTGATTACGTAATTAGTTTCGAGAAAGGTCTATTCCAAGAATTCTATTCTTAACAAACAAATCATTAAGAAAAAATTATTAATTAGATAAACTCACTGAACTATTTCAACGTTTTGTTAATATTAAGAAACATTCTATGAAAATACCTAATTTCAGGAACACTTTGTGAAGGCTGAGAAAAACGATTTTTCCAGATTAATTTCATTGAATTTCAAATTGACCGAAAGCACATCTATAAATATTGAACACGTCTAAATTTAGCTAATCAATGACGCAAGTCGTATTGGCACAAATTTCGTATAATGATAGTTGATTCTTAATTTAATTAATATAAATTTCTATTTTTCGTTGAAGCTGTTGCGTTTTCCCCTCAGGTGTAATAAAGCCGATCGATCGTTCTTTAGTAAAATTCCAAATATTTGACCTAAACCCAGGAGTGATGGACCGAGCCAAAAGTTTGAAATTGCGGTCCATCATTACAAAACAAACAATCTCATCTGCATAACAACTGATAAACGGAAGGTAATGCTAACGCTATAACGCTACATAAAAGGCATTGTTATTATAAAATCTGAGAACCACCCCTACAGATTTGCAGTGGGTAGAGCTTAAGCGAAGAAGAAGAGAGGCATGTTCAAAGATAAGAAGGTGGCGAGGGGAAATCAATAAATATGCCTCGTGTAATATGGGGTAATTTTAGTTTACTTACGGTAAAAACGCTGCAAAAAGTATACATTGTCAATTAAAATAAAATCTCGCGAGACCACCTCTACAGAGATCTGCGGTGACCTACTTGTGGAGCTTAAGTGAAGAGGAAGAGGAATGTTCAAAGATAAGAAGCTGGCGAAGGGAAATCAATAAAATCTCCGGTCTCTTTAACATCGCATAATTCACTGATCAACGATTTTATATCAAACACATCCATGGCTTAGGTTAGTCTTTATATATTTAATACAGATCACATGCGAATAAAAGAAATTAGATATGAAAAAGAAGTTTGGAAGAAATAGGAAACAATAAGATCTTGCCGCCTATAAAAAATATTTTTTATGAAAAACCTTTGTACTGTAATCAGCTAGTGAAGTTTAATTTCCCGTAATTTCAAAACGGATAAACACTTTCTAGTTCTGCAACAAGATTAAACAGGAGAGAAAAAAAGATTTCTTTATACAACAGGAAAATTTTATTAGGGAAGAAGATGTTTTTACGGAACGAAAACCTGTGTGTTGCTTCTTCATATATATATATACTTCCAAGTTTATCAATTAATTAATATTCATCGCTAACAGCCAATCAGAATTTACAAAAAAAACTTTTCTTCAAAGAAATATAAAAACACTATAAATAGTTATATTTACAATTCTCTCCCTTTTATTTTAGAATCTCTGTTAATTAGTCTAGCCTCCGGTTCCGTTCAGAAATTTTATAAAACTATTATTTAATGAATCTGCAAATTCAAAAGGTTTTATACACCTACACAGCACCCAACTGTGGACCCAAATCAACTTAATTAATCCTCAGTTCTTCTATAAAAAGCCTGTCCTAATGCCATTTCCTTGGTGACATACATACAGCAAACAAAAATAAAGGACCTCTACTTTGTGGTTGGAGAAAAGCAAAGTCATATCACTGTAAGTACTAAATACTTTTATCTGCATAATAATTCTCTCGTTGAGTGTATTTTAAATTCATGTATCAGTATTCGGTAGTATCTGGATAAAATACCACACTCTTGTCTCAGTTCCCCAGTTGAGGAAAAATGTTCACCCATCTCCGAGTCTGAAAAACGAAAATTCGGGGGTAGGATTTTGAATTGAAGTAAAAATTTCAATGAAGTTTTCATTTTAGGGCTAATAGCCGCAGTTTTGGATAATGTTTTAAGGAATTACAAAAACCAATATTCTCTTCTTTATTTACTGCGTACTTTAACCTTATAAGAAGTTGTGAAAATGAAAAATGGTTGTAGGGTCACATAATATAGTGAAGGTTAGCACCAACGGGTAGAATAATGTTTGAAAGGTCCGTAGACTTTTAGAAAGTAGGGGCCTTCAAGGTTGATATAAATAATGTCGATAATTGCTACCAGATGCCAACGAACCACTTTCAAAAGCATTCAGTGAAGTTGATAGGGCAGTTATTCTGTGTTTTGGTTGATTTTCTGGTATTTAAAAAAGTCTGCAACCTTTTTACCGACGTTGCTCATTGCTATTTCAAAACAAAAACCATACAGAGGGGTGGACGATTATTTTTCTCCTGAAAACGTCTCTTTACCCCCTGGAAAAATGAAATAAATCTGAAAACCTTTCAAGTAGGTGGATGGACGAATTAAAATTTTGGGTCAATCTCCTAGAAATTTCATGCTTTCGTTCAACCCCCTGCAAATTTAATGGGATCGTTTCAATCCCTTACCCTGGAAATTTCTCATAGCTTCTTTGATGTAACTGACTGTGTAGATGATGCTGTCGTCTAACTCCCTGGAAAAAACCTCAACTTTACAGGAACCGATGTAACTTTGCCAAAAATTTGCCAATCACCCCTTGGAAATATCCATTAGAACCATACCCCCTGAAAAAGTTCGTCCACCCATAAGTATGAATAAAATATCCTGGACACCCTGGGTAGATACATTGGGTTTTACGCCTCATCTTTATCCAGACAAAGAATATATTTAACTGCGGGTGTAACTGAGTGACCAATGTCACCCAGACTGACATACTGATTGGTGAATTGTTGATGAACTGAATCGGCCAGACCACACCAAAAGCATACTATTAAACAAGAATCTAATTAAAACTCATTAAAAGTAATGTGAACCCACAATGAAGAAAAGAATAGATTGTGTTCACCCGGCCTTCATAGGAAGTTTCACTAATTAACCAAATTGAAAATAATTAGAAAACCCAAAAGTAGCATGCATGCCATGATAATTACCCAGTGAGCATTTGGACGACAACTCCCATCCGATCTTTATTTCACCAGACAGACAAACTGCCCACGAAAACAAAACCTCTCGCTCAACGTCACTAATTGGCTGGTAGGAGAATGGTTGCAATGATTTTGTTAAAAATTGTTGAGATTGCGTGATTTCGTGAATGGGCACTCGATCTCAAAACTACCGTACATTCGGACAGAAATCGGGGTTTCAAAATCGGACCCTTACAGTGCACTGCAAAATTTGCTGAAAACATCCTTACATTGCATTTTTCGGCCATTTTCACTCAGATTTAGCAAAGATTTTCAAAATGTTCTCAAATTTCCTACCCTTACAGTGCACCTCGGCGTACCTAAGCTTTGTCAGAACCTCGAAAAACTTACCCTTAAGGGCCACCTTGAGTGTCCCCCCCCCGGGGGGTAAGACTCCCTCATACAAGATACAAGAGCTTTCAATATAGTTATTTTTGGGTGGGTTAAATCTTTGTTAAGCCAATGTTTACATGTTTATAGTTAAAAGGGTGTTAGACAAGGCAGGAAAACGGTGTTGTATTAATCTGCAGGAGATTAGAGGTTGGAGCCGATAGCAATGAACAAATAATCACACCAAAGAAATAGCGTTCAACACCACAAGCAAACCCGACATATTGCTTTTAATTCCTTACTTACTCAACAAAAACTGCTTAAGAATCCATTTCTAAATTTAGCTCCAGCCACCAAGTTAAGTATTAATCGATCTTCATTTTTGAGAGAGTCTGTCTTCTATCTGTCTCTCTGGTAGATGACTTCGTGGTTGACTTTGTAATTAGCTTGATAGAGAACCGGCACCTTATATAATTCACCTTGACGTCCGCAGGATAAAACATAGACGTTTTTCCTTGTATTTTACCTGTTTAATTTTTTAACAAAGTATTTTGCTACACAGTGTCTATGTTTAGCAGAAATATGATGGAAATAGGATGCTTTTTCTTAAATTCTAAAATTAATAACCAATTTTTGTTTAATTTAGCCGTACAGTTGACGTCTTGACGCTCAAAATAATTCAATCCAGCGTCACCGCCTTTTTTAACCAATTCTTTGAAAATTAGGTGCGACCTGGTCAATTAAAGATGTATAAATTCTGCATATTTTGTCTCGTATGTAATTGGTTCTAAAAGATCCGGCCAAATATTCGAAACAAACAGTTTTTCATGGGAAAATTTGAAGATATTTATATACATCTTTTAATGATTTGCAGACGAAATCCAAAATTGATATCATTAAGCGAAATTACAAGCTATAGGAAATAAAGCACCATTCTTTTGGGAAGGAAATTTATAATTCAATTTAAGAAAAAAAAATATTATTCTCATTAAAAATTTTAAACTATTTTTAATGATCTGGTTTTCAATTATCAACAAAGGGAAGTGACGGTGGATGGAGTGTTGGTGTCTTTGTTTGTGATAAAATCTCCCAAGAAGTTTTGCCGCGCGTGGGGTTATTCGGCAAACCTCGATCCATCTGCTGAAAAGGTGAATTATGAGAAAATACTGGGAAAACTGCTTCACAGGGAGAAGAGGTCATTAAGGTTTGCGAGATGACGGGCAGGTGCTTCTGATCCTCCAAAGTATGACCTTTAGAGCACTTCGAAAGAGGGAAAACTTGAGATTTGAAATCATTACAGGGGACTCCATAGGTCATTTTCTGATGTTTTTCAATCCTTAGTGGATGAATCAGTGTATTTTTCATTACTCAGAGGGACTTTGAAGGTGTGCACCTAGTTTTCTTTAGTTTGGTTAATATTTAGGTTTTGGAAGGAATCGACCAATCTCTTTCTGCAGATATTATAATATTGTATTGCTAACCTTAACTTCGAATTGTAAGCTCAGTTATCTAACGTTTCATTGGCAAATCTGCCAAAATTTGATTTTATTAATTGACCAATTACGAAATGAGAGTCTTTGAAGGTGTTGTGGAGGTTTTGTCTAGCAAGTTGGATTGTAATCGATACCTCTTCTAGCAAAAAAAATAAATATCTTCTTTCGTAATTAACAATAGAAGTCAACTGACACCTGCGGTCAATTTTGGTCTAACGATGGCAATCTTTAAAGAAGACACATTTTTGCGTGCTAAAAATTGAAAGCTGCAGGGATTTAAAGTTGTCATATTTTGTCTCGCTGGAAACATGTGAATATAATGGTATTTAGTCTTAATGCATCTCCATCAGGTAATCAAGGTAAAGAATTTTCGTATAGAGAGGAAAATAAATAGAAATACATAGGGAAAATTAATATACAAGAGAGCAGGGAATTTCCTCGCATTGCAGAATTATTCTTCCTGAATGTTTGTTGAAAAGATTTTGGCAATCATTTATGACGCCAATGTTGTAATAAAGTCGACAGATTTCCGAATGAAAGTTTAAAAATAACAAAAACCGATATTGAATGCTAACACTTTCATCTTCAATTATAACCACTAAGGGGAAGTACATGAAACGCTATTTATGGTGTAAAAATCAACTTTACTTGTGATCCATCGTAGTTCTCTGCAGTAGAAGAAGATTTGTAAGTTGGCTGATTATAATAAAACCTTGATTGTCGGTCGTTTCAAACGCATATTCGTCTTTTCGCAACGACTTGGAAACATGGTGTCGCCTCCTTTCATGGAATTATTTGAGGTTGGGTTCAGCACAACCTTGTCTTAGTTTTGTTTCTATATGGAGTAACATTGCTATGCATGGTTTAAAATCAATATCAACAACCTTCAATCGAAGCTACATTCTCATGGTCGATTACGAATTTCCTTTTTCAATATTTTTAAATCCATAAAGCCCGCCATCCACTTGTTTACTAAGAAGGATCGATTTCTTGAATGTTGAGTAAATTTCACTTTCAATGTATCTTTGTGTAGTATGTCTTAGTTGCCAATACCACTATCAATTTCAATTTGCCTGAAATAGTGCTTGAAATAGAAGGACGTAACCAACGTTTTTCACACTTACTAAAGATTAATTATGTGTAATCAGTAAACAAAATCTTTTAGTGAGTTAAACCATAGTGTTTGTTTTCAACTCGCAATAATTAAATCTTATTGGTTGAAAAAGTACATCACTTAGCTTTCCGTGGCAAAGAATGAACATCAGATACGTAGATAGCCCTGATGCTCTTCTCAAACTTTTAGTCAATATTTTGATGGCTTTTATTGGGTCCGTGGCCGTGATAAGCAAAATTTTAAAACCGCTACATGTCAATTTTCACTCAGGACATTTTTCCAACATTGAAATGAAGTTTGTTTCAAAAGTCCCCAACAGTCCCCAATATTGAGGTTATTGCAATTTTCTTGGTGTTTTTCTATCGCACATGTCAGCTAATACCAAGTTATTCATTACATTTCAAGAATGTTGAGTGCTTTCTATTTATGAAACACGCCATAGAAAAATGTGGAGCCAAGCCTTTGTTGATGGCATGTCGAAGCAGACAACCAAGAATAGTTTTGCCGTTCGCTCCTTTAGATATCGCCTTTTCGCACACCTCTGTGATGAAAAAGCGTATTGGTAAGACGCTAATAAAAGAAACACCATCGATAAAAATAGATTGGAAAACTTAACCACAAAGTCTGTCACTTGCGGAATGGATGAAAAGGAAAACAAAAGACGATAGCATTCACGCTAAAAATAATTCAAGAACAAATGTTTTCTCTTGTTTGTGGTTCCCATTGTAAATGACGACAACGTCGGACTTTGCCGGACGTCGAATGTAGTAATAATGATGACGAAAAAATAGCGACGTCAACTTCTCATACAAAATGTCATGAGCAAATGACGGTTATTTCCAGGATTTTTTTGTGCGAAAAGGATCTCTTTAAGAGAGAGCCAAAAAAGACATTTGCCAAGTAAAGAATTTGATTTGATAAGTTCATACGCTAAAGACGCAATGACAAAGTTTGTTTCAAGTCTAGATTTCGGCTTAAAAGTTTTCAATTCAAAAGGGTTTAGCTGTAAACTAGAAAATGAAAAATTCCATGAAATATAACGATGTGATGAATTTGCGTTTTCTGTCGTGTTTCGCGTCTAATAGTTTCCTTAATAGCATTTCGAATCAAAAGAACAGGCTCATTATCTAGTGGGTAGAGATTAAGACAATGCTGTCATTTTCTCACACAGATCGTAAATGTGTATCTTCTCCTCCCATATCTATTTCAACTCTTATGAGTAGATGGCTGGACTCTTGGTGGTGACAATAGACAATATACGCCATTTATACATTTGAGTGCTTGTGTTTAACCGATTTGGCGACTCATTGGTTAACGTCTGGATTATTTCCTAAACGTTGTGAGAATGTTCATCTTATTGTTAGTTGTTGGTGGAACGTCATCCTAATGTAACGTGTACGTAATGCGGTGTGGAGTGTTGCGTAAGCTGGTTTTCGAGTTCCTTCTTTATTCAGCAGCATTCTGGTAACGATATTATGTGAAGATGATAAGTTTCTCTCTCATTAATGATTACTCTCTTTGTAGAGCAAGTCATTACTTATTTGACATCAAGCGTGTTAAGAACAAGAATTATTTCATACATGGTGAATGTTTGTTGTAGTTAAGATTCAATACTAGCAGTTTGGGTCAATTTTAACTTAAGTACATTTTAAGAGGTGTAACGTTATGTTTTGGAAACACTGGCTAAACAATAAATATTGGGCGATATGCAAAGATAATCGGAACATAAATTTCACAAGTGATGTATCACAACAAAAGATGCTATGAAAAGAATCAAAAGCAGCATTCTGGTTGAAGATGACGTCATTCTTATGTCAGCAATTCCCCAACAATTACGTGATTGATTGATGTACCTCATTGCTAAAGAAGAAGTATGTTATTATCCGTCAAAAGATCACACAGAGGTGGAACGGTTACGCTAAGAAGTCGCATCTATTCACCTTTTATCAATGTACAGTATTGTTCAAGATGCAGTGAAGTAGTTGTGTGTGAAACAATGGCAGGAATAAATGACCCCATTTTCAATCTTCTGCCGGATACTTTAAATAGAGCAATAGCAACATCCGCCATTTTTGATTCGCTCCTTGTGGTTATAAATGAGTTGACATCATTGATTACACTTTATTACTATCAAATGTGCTTTTGTTAAAGGATCACTATCAGTCATCTATAGTCTTGCTTCTAAATTATAGATGTACGAAATGTATGCAGGTATAATTAGTACATTGATTTGAAAGAAACCATTTAAAGTATTTATTGAAAGACTTTTGTGGAATACGGGATTGGATTTTTGAAGAATTTATCGCGAAACAAGATGCAAGAGTCACTTGAACTGGGCGATTAGAAGAGTTGAACTTTGGAAAAAAAAATCGAGATTCTTAATAATCTTCTGTACTTTAATTAAAACGAGTACAACTAAAGATACATGCAATCTAGGGAGCCGGGTGGTTGGTGGGTGGCAGCCGAGGGGAAGGATGTATGTAGACCGTCGGAATATATAAATAGCATGCTGTTTGAAATGGAACAGAAGAGTACAAGAACCGAAGAACCACATCCCACTGGCTGGGTTTCCTCTTCTTCTTTGTTTGCTACCCTACCACTTGTATCCCGTTGTTTTTCTTTTGTCTCTTTAATCTTATGATTACCATGGTAACAGACACCCTGTTGGCTTGATATCCTCATTGACGTAATACTATAAATGGAAGACAAGATAGTTATCAGAACACATTTGATGTGAAGACACTGATAGAGAATGAGCTCTCGGTTACAACTCTTTTGTTTGTAAATGTAAAAGAACTCGGGGTGTCTGTTACTGATATGTTGAAGATTATTCACTGCAGGTTTTGATTTCTCCTGTATTGTTGAGCGTTACCAATAATTTCGATTTTTTTATTTTTCAGCAACTCAAATAATTAAGAAAATTAATAAAAAAAGGAAAACAGTTTACACCAATGAAGATGACACTTTTGAACGTTATTTGTTTAATTTGCTTGGCCACACTGATCAATGTCGCCGAAGGAAGACCACAGAGCAACAAATGTATTATAATGAAGATCAGATGGAGTGGAATCGAATGTAAGGAGATCGCCAACAAAAACGTCGATGAAAAAAGTAAGTATTTCATCAACCATCAAAAGGGTTTTGATATTGAGCACCTTCTAGCTACAAGTTATATATAGTCGTCAACACTTAATTTGTGGTAACTAAAAATAATCTCAACATGTTTTCCATTATGTAAGGCGTGCATAGCTTCAAAGGACCACAATTGCTGTATGAGGTTAATCAACAGTAATTACACTAAATATCAAAAGCTCATTATCTCAACCTAATCAAAACATATTTATAATTAAATGAAATTATCAGTCGTAACTTAATTTTATTAAACTAAAGAAACGATTCAAACCTACCTTAACTTATAGTAACTAAATAAAAGTCAATTAATAATTATTCACAATTAAATTTATGAACAAAATAGTCATTTGAAATAAAAACAGTCGATCTTACTCATCTGGAAGAGGTCCGAGCAATGAAAACAACATAGCAATCTTTTATCTTCCGCGAATGTCAATTAGCATAAATGATGATTATATTAGAGTTGTTTTTCACGAAAAAATGATCTGAATGAGCTCTAAATGCTGGCAACAAAGGAAATGAACACTTCATTACAATGACATCTCGCTAAATATAGTATAAAATCTTAATTGGTGAAACAAAGTTAATCGTTCTTGTTTGTCGCGAACGCAATGTAACAACGTGCTCTGGATATACTTATTCACAAATATTTCATAATTAAATTTGTATTAATTTGTGTTTTCTCCTTCTTTTCTCCTAGAACTAATGTCGATGCTCGCAAATAACTACAAAAGCAAATTTACAGCTTTGCTGAAACTGAAAGGCCATAACGGTAAAGGACCAATACGAGCTGATGTCAGAAAGAGATTACTGAAAGAACTGGCGAAAGCAAGAAATCTTCTCTGGTCTGCTTGATCATCACCGGGAACTCCTCCATTTAAAGAGCTAAAGGAAACAGACTGCATTATATATTTAATCGTTAATATCAAGTTGGAGTAAAAGTAAAATCAACCTCACCGAAGACTAAAGAGATTTCATAATAAGCGAAGATCAGATGATGGACAAAAGTTATATTACATTGTCAAAGAGAATAGTTTTTATTAAATAATGTTGCTGCAAAAATGTGTTTTTAATTCACTATGGATTATATGCTTTTGATTCATTTGTATGCCGTTTATTCCCAATACTTAAAACACAAAGCTGTGAAATACGTATCTGACGACGTTTCTTTTTAATAATTTTTAACACTGCGCTTGCATCAATAAATGCACAGATTTTAACTTATTTTTTTTTTGTTGTTTAGTTATAATATTTTACAAAGGGAATTATTTTAAAATATTTTGTACAATTTGTATATAAGAAAGGATAATGCAAGACAGAGAAGTATATATTATTTTATTCAGAGATTTTATTCTATCAAAGAATATATATTATAGAATTATACGTTTTTAAATGAACATTAAAATCCTGGTTGTGATATTGTTCTCTATGTAAATTTTCCTCGTCGATCCATCGTACAAAAAGTTCAAAAATAATAAATAATTCCAAAGAAAAATCAACAGTTTGCAAACAATCTTAGAAACCTGATATAGGATGTATCTTAAACAGTATAAGAGAACTCCCCAGAAGTGATCCAAATCTCACGATCACGCTAAGTTTGAGGCTCGATCACGCGTTAGCATCACGAAAAAAATTACCAAATCAAAGCACATCACGTAGTTTTGGGAATAAAGTACAAATATTCGTGTATTCGTGTATTCGTATCACGTTCCAGAAATTTGTCAATCACGCATCAGACCAGAAAGATAAAATCACGCCATCTTACGCAACCCGCAGGAGGTTTTTACCACAGCCTTAAGGTCCTGAAATGAGAAGGCACAATAACAACATACACACACTAAAAGATACTCACCAATATCATCCGCAACAGAAATTTACTGAGAAAAAAGGTTCACCTCTACTGATCTTTTGACCTAATGACCTCTAAATCCTCTAAGAATCAAGCCGTACATAATTGGAAATGATCCCTTACTAACGAATATAAATGAGATGAGGAAATTAAAACTAAGAACGCTGTGTTTGGACCGTTCGGGTACCGTAATATGACTGTGCACCGTATATCATATCAACTTTTCGACCATAAGCAGATTGACCATATCGTCTTTGATGTTGGTATTTTACAGACCCAAATAATGAATCTGCCCCTTGTAAGCGAAGTTAAATGATAGACAAGTTATCTGTCAATTGGTAAACACCCGCTCGACTAGCCATTTTGCTACCATGAGTATATGAGTATACCTGATACAAATATTTATTAATCTTTTGTGAAAACGACAATTAGAATTTTACAAATGCTCTGAGCATGCGCTATGAAAATTGACAGCGTCGTATTTGAGTTATGTAAAAAGTATAGAGTTTAAAAAACTCTATATTACGACCACCCTCTGAAACACCTGTATGAAAGCCGACAAAAGACACTCAAAATATTTTGAAAAAAACCAAACTCATTTGAAAAAATCCTAAACCTCAAAAATCTGAAATCTTTCAAAAATCCAAAACCGTTTTTTCAAAAATCCGAAAGACCTTCTTCTTAAAAATATTTTTCATTTCCAAAACTAATGATCGTACTATAAGTGGGTGAAAATGCAGCTCCACACAGTGTAATAAATGTAAATTATCTTCAACTTGTTTAGCAACTCGTATTTCTTTCCAAGCACGTGCGTTTTTAAAAAATATTGCAGATTTCGGATTTTTGAATGGGTTAAGATTTTGGGTTTTTTCAAAATTAGTTTTCAAAAGAGTTTGGATTTTTTCAAAAGAGTTTGGACTTTTACAAAAGAGTTTGGATTTGTTCAAAAGGGTTTGGTTTTCCTTTGTCGGCTTCCATACACCTGATTTCTTGTCTCATTTTTCATTATTTTCTATGACCATACCCTTGGAATTCACCATAACTGCATCCGGGGGCACTGACCTTGTGGCCCAACAAGAGCATGCAGCTGGGATTCTAAAAAGTTACCCAACGTGGAATTAGTTTTGGCGACTTCTTGCAAAAGTTCGCGAAAAAGTGCACTTAAATGGGATTCAATTTTCAATTATTTACAAAAATTGTGTTTTTATGTTTTTCCGCCCTACCAGCGATTGACGAAAGCTGAAAAAGGTACCCTGGCCAACAAAAATTTTGTCTTGTCCTTTTATTCTTTAAGTTTCTCCAGCAACTGTACTGCTAAAGAATAACTACGTTATATGCAAAAATGAATTGCATATTTCTGCGCAGAAATTACACATATGCTCACCAGAAAGTGAAAAACAAGAAAAATGAGCAAGTTACTAAGGAGGCTCTCACATAAAACAGTTTAATTTAGCATGAAAATAATTTGTAATCGATAAACGCGAATACAATACATATATTATATTCAAAACGTAAGGACGGATATTAAGTATTATGAGAGTCGTAGGGCGGGCTGAAAACAAATAGTGTGCAAATCTTTGTTTTCAAGTGGATAATAATCGATAATCGATATCCTTTTCAAAATTTATAAAGATTTCTTGGCAGTGATTTATTGAAAACGTCATTCTTGAATACCATGTGTTTTGATGTATGCAACGAACAGAAAACATGCTTCCTCGTGGATGTACTCATTGATTTATTTGAGTGAGAAAATAATTTATGAAATTTCAAAACACGAACGGCAAAAATCAGCAAGATTTTGAAAGACGCTTTAACAAGAATGAACAGTTTCAAGTTTACCAAAATGATTCCTAAGCTGAGCACTGACCTTGACGGCCGACGGGGACGTGCCGCCCGGAGTTCGAAAAGGGGACCCTGCCAGAGACTAATCTTTGACATGTTTTTGGCAAATTTGCCTGGTTGCTGGACCCTGTCAGAGACTAGAAAGAAACTATTTCTTATAGTTTTTGAAAAAAAAAGTTAAAAATAAAAAAAGCTGACCCGCCCTATTAGAGCAAATCTTTTAGAATTTGAGAATTTTGCCCTGATAGAGACCTTCACAGTTTCAAAAAGGTACCGTGACCGACAGCACGTCCCCGTACCCAATTATGCCTAATTACAATTATTCTTTGAACAGGTGCAATTGTAACCAAGATGAAAACGACTAATATTTGATACTCTCATCGCTAAGGAATAGTTTTGAATAATTATAGACCGCCTTTTGGTGAAAAAATGCACGTTCCTTTCCAAAAGAGGAACAGGATGGTTTAAGAGGAATAACCCTTTGGTAATGTGAGATGCGAGATTGTGAAATGATAATTACTAGGGACGGTGGAAGAAAATTCTGTGGTGAGGGAAGCGTGCAATTAAATTCGCTAGGTCGCTCTTAAAACCTCATATTAAAACTTTTGAGAGAGTTCAAAAACAAAGACACGAGTAAGACCATTTCTGAGAAGATAAAAAAAATGTTAATTGGGGGATAAAAGTAGCACCAGCGGCAGCGCCAAGGAAAACACCAGGGAAAATAAAAACTATTTAGCCGTGGATGAAAAAAGTTGATGTCTTTTTTAAATATGTTGAATTCCTAAGGGGACTAGATCTCAAAACCGTACGTTATCAGAAGAAAAAATTAGGTTTCATTATAATGGAACCTTTATTTCCAGTTTTAGCAAAGAATTTCTAATTTCTAAATCTCCAAATTTCCTACTTTCACACTGTTCTTGTCAGATCCTTGAAAACCTTTATAAGGTATAACTTTATAAGTGCCACACATCCAGGTACAATACCCCCGTGGGCACTCGATCTCAAAACTACCGTATGTTCAGACAAATAATTGCTGAAAAACCTTGCAGTGCATTTTTCGGCCATTCCCCCCTAGTTTTAGCAAAAGAATTCTAAATTTTCTAAATTTTTTTACCCTTAAACTGCACCTCAGGTACCTGGGCTTTGCCAAAACCTCGAAAAACCTACCCTTAATCAGATAACTAGTAAAAAGATAATAGAATTCTCACCTTCGAAGTGTTTCGAAGTTGTTCAAATTCTCTATCTTTCAACTTTGAGTCGCAAATGGTGACTTCAATTTGGAAGATATTTAAAAGCCGGTTTCAAGTTACTGCGACGTCATGCAGACAACTTTTGATCTTTTTTAGTTTTTCTTTCCATTTTCAGGCAGAATAAAAAACAGACGTTTTTCTTATCCCAACAGGCACACAACATTAATCCATCGTTGATTCGACGCTCGGGGGCACTTAAGGTAAGTGACCTACCGAACGTTCGGCCCTTTAAGCATAGGTTTTCGAGGTTCTGACAAAGCTTAGGTACGCCCAGGTGCACTGTAAGGGTAGGAAATTTGAGAACATTTTGAAAATCTTTGCTTAAACTGGGGGAAAATGGCCGAAAAATGCACTGTAAGGGTTGGTTTTTAGCAAATTTTGCAGCGCACTGTATGGGTTAGATTTTGAAACCCCGATTTCTGTCCGAACGTACGGTAGTTTCGAGATCGAGTGTATATAATACATAACACGTGTATCTTTGGATATATAATCAACATCAAAGACATACATGCATCTATAAAATATACATTTCATTTCATTTGTTAATATTTCTAGTAAACGCTTTGCCTTTAGAAAATGGTTCTTCTGAATTTGCTTTCGGTAGAGTTACAATCGGACCTAACTCAATAGATCTTTTCATAAATTACGTCACGACAAAAAACTGTTTTGTTAACTATGATACTTTCATCACCTAGGGAATTCTGTACTTATTATAGGTTTTGATTCATTTTTCTGTGTGTGCGTACTTTTTCTCAACTTGCAACAAAAGAGCGTTGTGTTGACAACGGGCAGACACTACAGTCAAAACTTAAAATGCAATGCTTAACTCAATACTTCTCAATTATTTCAAGCAAATTTTCTACACAATTTATCATTCGTGGATAATATTTTCATTCACTAGTTCTGACAAGTTGGTAAGAATTTATTTATTCATATTTTCATTTAATTCTCTACAGTCAATTTTCTCTTAAATCTTTTCGTGTCGAGAGGCTTTTTTTGGGAACCTTTTTGTTAAAATGAGCTAATACATGAGCTATACTCCTTATGGGCGGCCACCCGTTCCAGGTAAGGTGGTGTGGGCGTGGGTGTTTCTTTTGAACTTTACTTGAGGGCAAACTGCCCAGTAGTGCGACTTCAAATCAATTATATTTAGCTAGAGGACAGAACCTTTGCTTGAACATCATTTCATCATAAAGTTGCATGTATTTGTATCCATTTACTATCTGCACGTCAACCGAATCGGTTCGAGCATAAATCGAATCAATCGAAAGTAGATCGAATAATTCGAACTTAATCGAATCTCACCTCGAATTTCACATTTGATTAATATTAATTGCGTTCGACAATCGAGTCGGAATCATTTGATTGTGTTCGATTATACTCCATTTCCCCTTCGATTTTCCGACATCGTTTGGTCTTGTGTTGTGAGTTATGATTTTTTAAGGCATCATTATTCTACGTACAGACCTCGCAAGCTCGGTCTGTACTTCGGTTGCGGTCAATATATTGCCGTATTGACCTCCAAACCAGTTATTATTGTATAATTATCAAATCATGTATGTTATGTGACAAAGCTTTCAAACCTCAAATAAAAGCTTCCAAAACAACAGGGTCAATGCGACCATGAACACGTAATTATATAGTACTATATAAAAGGGTTTGTGCAGCAATTAAAACACGGGACGAACGGAATCCTATTAAAAAACGCTTGCACTGGGTCAAAACATCATTCAGTATTATGCTTAAGTAAAAATTCACAATTTTGTTACTCTGTGTTATACACCTTTCTCTTCTTTATTAGAACACCAAAATTTTGTTTGGATGTTCTTATTATTTCAACCATTTTAAGTGTTCTTATTGATATTCCTATGTATAGTTGTTTTAACGTCCAAACAATGTTGTGTGCTTAGGACACGGGACACCTTTAAAGCGTTGAAAAAATCCTAGTAGAATTGTTTTTCTTAATTTCAGTCTTGCCACGTTCTTAAATGTTGTTATAAAAATAAAAAAAACTTTTAGTCTGTAGTTAGGAACAACTCAGAAATTGACGGGATGAACATCAATATTAATTTATTTTCAGTTGGTAAAAAACGATAGGACCTATTGTCCTAAATAGTTACACAGAATCAACCGTTACTAATAAAATCCAACTTTATAAAAATAGATACATAAATTACCACAACTTACAAATTGGGCAAGT
>JAUJPO010043843.1:0-17217 GCA_032270745.1 Tiaropsis multicirrata
GCCCGGACATTTCCGGGCCTGCTCGGGCCATGTCCGGGCTTCAAAATAAAACTCTGTAAAGTGGCCCGAACATTAAGTGCGGTTCAGAAGCGGCCTGGGATTTTCGCTCCCCAGAAGCTGGCCCGAGCATGGCCCGGAATTTTGCGGGGCCTGCGCGGGCCATGCTCGGACTTTTTCCAATTTTTAATTCATGTCCGGGCCATGCCTAGGGTCGTATATATGAGCCTGGTGATGATAAAAGTTAAAGAAACACGAGCAGAAAAAAATTTCAAGACCATATCAAAGTTACAAAATACTATAAATGAATTACTAAACTTTTTTATAACTTCTTACTCTTCCTCTTTAGATTCTGGTTAAACTCAGCAATTAAGACATGTTGTAAAACTGATATGATTTTGACGTTGTTTTGAAGTTGTTTGTTGCGACCATTTTGTTTTCCTTCCATCATCGATTTTGCTGTCGAACGAATTTTTTTCCCGTTCGGTTCGGTTTCGGTTTGCTCTGACCTGTTCAAAGTCTGCAACCTTATAAAGACTTTCTCGGTATTATGACCTTTTCCCATCGCTTTTCCCGGGCTTTTCGTTCATGATTAAATACTTTTAATCCAGTTTTGATAATTCAAACACAAAATTGTGTAAATATGTTGATATTATAGGTAGGACGACTATTTTATAACATCCATACTTTTACTTTTCTTCGAAAAAAAGTAATAATAGATTTAAGATTTTCCGATTTTTTACATTAATTTTACTTTGAGTAAGACACCCGAGAAAGTTTCTTCGTAATTTCAAAACGAGGCTACCAAAACAAAAATCCACGGCTGTCGGGAAAAATTTATTGAAGTCAGCTCACAAAATTTGTGTCGCGCTGAGCTTGACTGGGACCGTACGTACGTTTGTATCTAGCTGACAGACTAAAAAAGGTCAATTTGACAGTCTTCTTTTACCAGCAGTTATATTTCTTTTTAAAAAGAACATTTGATAAGAATGATATGATTAAAAGACATGGAAAATAATGATCCCAAGTTTCTACTCGTCACCGCAAATGTGGGTTCACTTTTCGAGGAGGTAGGCTGTGCTCTATTTTTTCTAGTTTCCAATCATTAAAAATTGTATTAATGATCCAGTTTCGATGTTCTGCTTTCTATATACATAATTACAAGTCTACTAAATTTTGCTCTGCAAATTAAGAATTTAGTACTTGCCTGTTTAATGACAGTTTGGAAGATTTGTTTGTGTATATATAGTTGTATGCAACCTCACTTTTTTTTAATTAACATCTTCTCATGTTCTCTCAGTGGACAGGAAGTGTGCATAGTAAGTTATATATTGGCAAGAAAGGAGTTGCTAAATACCTGAATTTACATAATAATGAATTAAAATACCCATGAACTTTTTGGGGACAGTTTAAAGATTTTCTTTTCAATCCCATATGCATAAAGCATTCACAGTAGCGAGCACTACATTTATAGAGGAAACACATTATGATAGCAGCTTAATTTTTATGTCTACACTTTTATTGGAATTTGATAATGTTTTTTATACCTGGGATTTTCTAATGAGCTTTTTATTCTTTTGGTTGTTTGTTGATGAGTGATTGTGTCAAATTTTGTCAGCAGACTGGAATTTATTAGTGGTTACAACATTTGCAATATATTTTGTTTTAAAAGTTTTCATTTGTTCTACTATTTTAGTATGGAGAAGAGTTACGGACAAATTGGATATCAGCATTCCACAAGGTAAAAAGTAATAAAATCTTCTCAATCCTCTTTGTTTACAAATGGCTAGAAAACTAGAAAAGGAACAATCTTTATTTTTTGTGATTTTGCGAGAAGGAGTTTAAATTCAAAAAGGGACTTAAGGGAATCCTCTGCACATTATCACTATATTCAGTCAGAGAATCCATCCAAAAAAGCGTCCTCATAACATAAAACACTATACATCAAATTACACAAGACTCTTAAACACTATACCATAATCTAATACACACTGTTGTTGAGTCTATGTTCAAGTCAGATTTTAAAAAGAATTTATTCCCCAGATGGAACGCACGCAAACTTTTTCTTTCAAGTCACATGTCATTTTTCAGTTCTTTATAAAAAAAGAAGAAAAGAAGAACATGAAAATCGTGCTGGATAGGACTGTTCAAATATTATTTTTGTACGACTCTTGAAAGTTTCAAGTAATTTCACCAATGCAAAAAGTTTTAGAGCAATTTAAAGACTTTATGACGAAGAGTAGAGACAAAAACACCCGCTTTTACGGGATTAAAAAGACGCGAGCGAGGACAAAAACTTGCCAATATTCACTGACTGAGAATTATGGTGTCTTTTATAAAGTTTTAGAATGCACAGAACCTCATCTCAAAGCTCTGCTTGTTCTAATGCCTACCTTCAACTAACACAAAATGCACTGTCATTTGGTTTACAACTTGCACACCACCATCTTGAAGACTTGGCAATGATAATGACGACTTCAAATCAAAAGCGAAACTTTAATCATAACTCTGCGGGGGGAGCTCATTCTTCTCAAGTTTAGCTTCAAACTCTCTTTTGATTGGTTTTTATAAATTTGGGTGGCTGATTTTCCACCTGGGCAAAAAAGTCACAAGACCATAATAAACATGAATTCAACAAGGTAGCCGAATAGGAAATGATTTTAATTGGCAGTTTTTTCCTTTGCATTAAACAGTGGCAGTGTTTTTTATATTTCAAAGTGATGTTAAATAAAGACCAGATAGATTTGTTTGTTATGGGTGTGCAAGAAGTGAACAGACTGTGCATGTTAAGTAGGTTGACTGTACCTGTTTCCCACCTTTTGAATTTAAAAACTAAAAAATTACTAGCAGTTTAAAGAAAAAATTCTCTTTTTTACCATAGCAAGCCCTATATTATTTCATTTTAGCTTATCTCAGAAAATGAACCTACGTTAATCGCTTTGCATTTACAAGAAGTTGGAGGGAAAAGCCACGACGTCTCTCAAGATATTGTGACAAATTTTTTCCAGTTAGTATTTGAATATTTTTTCCATTTAAAATTTGCCATCAATTTGACCACAACATTAAAGTATACATTCCCTACTTAAAAATACCAATTTATACTGTACACCAATGACAATGTTGATGAAGTAAGAATATTATTTGATTTTGCAGGGACTTGTATAAACCAAAATATTTTCAAGATTATCACAGCATTCAAAGTTTTGTGGATGAGGAATATGCTGATGTCAAATACACTGTAACGTTTCTTAAATCTTTTATTGAAAACTTTTACTGAAAAAGTCTTTTACTGTCATATTTTTATCCAATTTTTTTGTTGATATTCAACTTTTTTAATGTGTCTATAAAATATCAGGTCAAATATTGAAACAGTTTTTATTGTAGACTCACAGCAATTCTTAAAGCTACCTAATTTCTTTCTGACAAGAGGCTTATTTATATATTTTAATTATGTTTTTAAAAAGTATCTACACTTTTGAGTGCCTCTTGAAATAATATTTTTTCTCAACACCATCTTATTGTAGGCGATGGGATGTTCGTATTTCATTCATAAATCTCTGAAAGGACATCTTAAACAATGGAATTTTCAGGGTATGTTTGTTTTGAGTGTTTTTGTAAACATTATATGATGCAAGCATAGCATTAGATTGGTTTCCTTTGTCAAACAAATTGATCATATATTTGTTTTGTTGTGATTTCCTTACAACTGTGCTTATCTTTACACAATTCTAAATAGTTTTAGCTCCAGGCCTTTTTTACAACTTTGTGATGATTCTATTTTCCTATGGAGGTGCTATTTTAGAAAATAAATACATTTTCAGTTTTAAAGATTTATATATTGTATTGATTGCAGGTGTATAGATTCTATAAAACTTTGATATTTTTTATCCAGAAAAATTAAATGTTTTAGACACTGTCACTGTGCTTTTTGATGAGAAAAAAACCATAAAATGAGGTTATCAATCAAGTTATCTTCTTTTATTATTTTATTTTTCACATAACAGAACTAGTATCATAACAAAATGTGAGCCAACAAAAATTATAAAATGACATCTTTCATGTTTATGTTTGATTTCTTATCAAGAGATTTGAAAATCCACAATCTACAATCATTAACATAAAAACATACTTTTTAACAAAAATGTAAATGCTAATTATACTGTAAAAAAGATAACTAGTAATCAATTTTGTCAAATTTTGAGCAAAATAGATTTTTAGGCAGCAATGGAGAACACACCTATTTTTTTCAACTCACATAGCCTGATCATATCCTATCTAGAGCTAGATATTTCTTATAAAGATACTTTTGGAGAGAACGATGCAGTGCAACTTAATTAAATTTCATTAATTTCTTTTAGAGAAATGCTTCATCGACCCAATTGAAGAAAGAAAAATTAACCAAATAACATCAGACACCCTATATTTACAGAAATATAAATTTCCTTTATCTTGCTACTCAGAAGTAAGTTTTAAAAAGTTTTATATTCCATGCACTGATTCTACAAAAAAATGTTCTTGATGAGTAATTGATATGGTATAATAATATACCATTTTTTAGAAAGGTAAAGTGGCTGACCACTTGAAGCAAAAATCATATTTTACTAAGTTTTTCAACAACAATTTATACACCTTGGCATGAAAAATAACCTGACTCACTCACGAATGTTTTATACTTTAGCAGCATTATTTTGAAGAAGATAGCAGCATTTTGAAGAACTTAAATTTATATCCATCATAAAACAAATTTTCTCTAAAATAATAACCTTGTTTTGTCAAGAAATTGATTTCATGTTAATTTCTATTTCTATAGAATCAAACAAGACTTCCAAGGAAAGGATTTACTTTTAGTAAATGGAGGCTTTATAATAAAGTCTTTGTTCTCCTAAACATTCACCTAACTCATGATGCGTGCAATATTGAAATTACGCGTAAGGTATGTGAGAAAATATTTCTTATCATCTGAAAAAAAGGCCTAATGGGAAATAACTTTGGTATAAATTTTGATTCCCTTATTATTTAATTGTCTAGGCTTAACTATGATTGCCTCATTTTGAAAAATATAACTTAATTAGAAATTAAACAATTTCAATTACTTTGCAGTCTCCAACCAAATATTCTGGATACAGGAGGAGGTCACTTGAATACATGCTTGATAGGTTGGTTTTTATTTTCTTCTGAATTTGCTATTCATATTAATTAATGTCAATTCTTTGGACAGATCATCAAATCTATTTCTTGTTTTCAATGTTATTCATTCCATATTCGAACTATTTGGTTATGTAGATTATTCAGTTAAGTTTGTTGTTTTCTGATGATTATTCTGATTTAAACCCTTTAAGTGCCAATAACATGGGCTATGCAGGAGATCCTGACCTTGAAAGTAAAAAAAATCTAAAAATTCAAGATATCTTTCGTTAAAATCTTGTTGCTGAATAATTCTTTGCAGGCTGAAGACTTTACATAGTGATCATCAAATGATGTTCGGTGACTTTAACGTTCGTCCAGACACAAAAGCACTTGTTGAGGTTTGTTTTGTCTTGTTTTGTTTGTATTGTTTCCAAACTCTCTGAACTTCAGCCAACTGATTGGCTTTTGGAATCGAGAGTTTTAAATTGGAGCTTCTCAGTTATATTGGTTCTTCAGTTGTTTTTCTACAGAAAAATACTATAATATCATACTATCATTACATTTTATCTGTTGTAATTTTTCAGTATTTGATGGACAGTAAAGCAGTACGTCATACATTTGGTGACGATAATGAAGATGCGAAGCCGCATACTGTTATTTATAAAAGCTGTAATGGATCTACTAAGGTATTTTTATTTTTTTTAACTTTTCAAAAAGTCGTAGGGAGGGTAAGTCCTGTACGGGAGGGGACTTGCTGTTCAAGCAATTATTTGCTCCAGAACTGTCTAAAAGATTAATGGTAACATATTTGAAATTATTTTTCCTTTGACTAAATTGTTTGCTTTTACCTTTTGTCATTTTCGTTTCAATGAAATTACCATTTTATATCATAACTTATTTGAAATCTTCGTTCATAGGATCTGTTGAAAATCAAAGCGCGATTATTCGAGTTCAGTGATTACGAAGCATTTGACGGCTCGCATCAAACGGAAATGTTAAAATTTGACAAAGAATTAGATTGGTTATTGAACGATAAATTTACGGAATTACCGATCAACTTTCGACCAACGTAAGTAAATTAATTAGAAGCAAAATTGTGTTAAATATCAAACTAAATTATTGCCAATGGGTTATATCCTTGTTGTAGTTAGTTTTTCGTTTGGGCTTCGAATATTGTGTTCTGCATAAGCGCTTTCTCTAGATTTCATGTGATATATCCTACGGTTTTTCTCTAAGACTTCCCCTTCGACTTATATTAGGCATCTGCTCAAAAAGTCGTTTTGTTTAGAACCCCAAATCGTTAATCGTCTTCATAATCTCTCGTAAAAGCGGAATCATTATGTAAAAATGTCTTTTTCAAGATTATTTTTGCTTAACTTTCTTTCAAACATTAGATTGATTATGCTGATTTAAGAATAATAGCTTTCTTGTTTTGTTTTCGTCTTATAGTTATCCACACAAGGAAAACCCAAACGATATTGGAACTTTTTCCTTCGCCAATGTCAGGTAGAAAATATGTTAAGAAAATTTTAATAAGTGAGAGTTTTTCAGATGAATTCGAAAAGTCGGGTTTTCTTTTGAAAACATGATGTTGAATACGGAAGATATTGAACAATTTATCAATATTTTAAAAGGAAGAAGCAACGTTTCCATCCGTATAAGACAGAAAAAGTCCAATATTTCGATCAAGGAAGCTGACCATATCCTCGCACCCGTAAAAATAACTTTCTTTTACTTCTCTTTTTTCTTCTTTGAATAAATCTTCACTGATCCATTATTCCGAAGCTTTACGCAAAGCTACCAAAATCCCACATTTCTTTACAGTAATAATGTAAAAAGAACTTTACAATTTTTCAGGTGTCCTTCATGGTGTGACAGGATCCTTATCGATCAAGAACTGGACAATCAAATACCCGTGAGTCCCTTAGTTTGTAAGATCAGGATCTCTGCTAAAATGTTTTTGAGACTGTTTATATCAAAAGGGAAAATTAATCCTTGAAAAATATGGCTTTTTCACTTGAGTTAATAACTCGAATTGAAAAATAAACTCGAAAATGGAAAAAAGTGCAAAAACTATTTCGAGTTTTTAACTCAAAATGCAAAAAGTGCTTTAAATGTGTAAAAGCCATTTGGAGCTATTAGCATTAAGAATAGAATAGAACATTTGGAGCTATTAGCTCGAAAAATGACTTCATAAACTCGACAATTTTAATTCACGTATTTCGAACCTAGTTACTTCCTAAAAAGTTAAAACTTAAAAAGGTTAAAAGTTAATAGGGTTTCATGTTCTGGATATTTATTTCACACCTCTTTCTTGTCGATCGGTGGAAATTGTTTTTTTTTCAGTGGGAATAAAGAATAGAACAAAAATCCCACTGGGAACATCCGCGTCATTTTTTTCCACCCAAAAGGTATTTCTTTGAAACATTAATGGCAATGGCACCTTGTATCGGTTAATGAGGATGTTAAGTTTTCGAAGTTCTATGCTAATCTTTTCCATCAAGGATGGTGTCTCCTATTCGGTTACACCTGTTTTTAATTTATGAAATAAATCTATGTTTATTCCCGTCCATTGAAAAACATTGTAAATGAATCCGTGTTCTCAGAATGGTTACTAAGAAGATGGGGTGAAAACCTCCCCAAATATTTCATTGATTAACGAATTTTTGTTTCGTGACCAACGTATCTTCTGTTGCCATAGAAACCTCCAATGATTTACGACACGTTTGGTGAAGATGTTGCATTGGGTGATCACAAGGTAATTCACTTTTTATTTGTTCACATTTTCGCGTATTGAAAAAGAAAAGTGAAAAGTGTCAGGTTTTCTTTGTTTTCGTGATACCAAACCTTTCATAGAGTATTTCAATCCTTGTATAATCTTAACCTTTAGAGGACGGGTGACGTACGCATTTTAACGACCTTCAGCCTTTTGGTCATAAAATGCCAAAATGCTTCGTTTTTTTAGAAGGCTGCAAAGGCTTTAGTGGTACCAAATGATTTGCCTTAAAAACTCAACATTTTGACCACACAATCTGCCTTTGAAGCTTGGATTTGATGAAAAAAATCTGAATTCAAATTAATCTATGTAAAAAAGCGCGTCAAACAGTATATAATATGTCCATGCTTTTAGATACAACTTTTTTTGTTTTTCTTGTGACGTCATCAATTACGAAAATATTCTCGGACGCGTCCGGTAAATAATTTTTTTAACTCCGACTGATGTTTTTGAGGTCAGTAATGTCATTTGAGTCTAAAACAGTTGTTGTGAAATTGTCCGCAAAATTTGCACAGACTCGCTTTTTTTTAGGTGACCTCAGCTGCCTGTCTATAAGGAACATATTTTAAACCGACGTTGAAACGAATGATGATATTTTTCTTTCAGCCTGTGTTCTTGGCATTTCATTTCACTTGTGGTTTGCAGGCAAACCATTAGATGCATTTGATGTTTTTACATGACGTAACGTTATAGAGTTTTTGCATTTTACCCCCTTGGATGTGCGTTTTTAATGTTTAATATATATTTTATCATTGCTAACAGTATTTGGAGGCCCAGATATTTATTTCGGCTGTTGTATATATTATAAGATTTCACTCCTGCTGGAAAATGTAAATACATTTTACGTTTTGGTTTTTTCCACTCACTCGAAACTTAACAGTATTAGTAGTAAATATTAAACTAAGAAAGATTTTTTTCTTTACGGTTGAACTTAATTTTCAAATTAAGTTCAGTTTTTATTTAATGCAGTTATTTTCTCGAAAATTCTCGTTCAATGAAAAGTCTGTTTTCAAACAAAATTTTCAAAATTCTCACCCAAACTAGAGACCAACTTTAATTTTTTTTCTAAATATCTATATTATAAAAATGTTATTATTCTAGTGCTGTAATAAATAAAATAATTATTTAAGACGATATAAAGATTTTAAATATCCTAAAAGAAGGGGATTGAGAATTGGTCCTCTTTTTGCAAACAAGTAGTGCATTATTAATTATGTACCCTCCACACCTGCACATATTTGTAAGATGATATTATATGTATGTAACAGACAAGTATGTAATAGAGTATTATATCCATTAGTGTATTATTTTCATGACTAACCTTTTACTTATAACTAAAAGTAACATGAAACGCCTTTAAGTGTTCCTGCTGCTCAAATATTTCAATACAATGTAATGTTAATTCGACATAGAAAAAGTTATTTCAATTGAGAGAAAGTTACAGTTGCTATAGACAATATAATTTCTTGATTTTTAAGAAAGGTCAATGACGTGACATCCGTAAAGTATGGGAGTATTTTTTGAGTTGTCCAATAAACTAAATGGCGATTTATTATCATCGTAGCCTGTAGAACAATAAATTAAGTTTGTCTCGCCTATCGTAGATAATATATTCTCTCTTAGATGTTCTCTGCTTTTAGTTGCAGCCACTCGCGGCTGTTACCCCTTAAAAAATGACGCTATGACGTGATGAATTTGATACTTATATTTTCTTAAACAAAATATATCGAACTTTATTTATTTTCAAGTTGTTATTATATCACTAATATTTTTTTCTTTTTTGCTGGCTTTTAAATTTCTTTTGTTCTTTGTGTTTTCTTTTGGATATAATTAGTTGCTGTAGAAATAACTTAATCTTTTTACATATATTTTGTTTTTTACTCCTTCTTGTTAGCAAAGCATCTTTTTTGTTCTAGTAAATCTCACTAACTATACAATGGAATTCTTCTGTGTATTATTAATATTATTACCTAAATATGGACAAATTTTGAGATGAAAAAAAAATGTCAAACAATTTAAAAGCTCCCGAAAAGACCAAGTTCTTAACTTTATTGTAATGGAGAAGAAAAGTGACGTCAGAGACGCGATACGATACGCTTTTGCTTAATATTCAAAATCATCCTAAAAAGTTGTTATCAGCCTCAGTCTGAAAAGCACACCAAAATGTAAGAACCATTTCATTAAAATATAAGAACAAATTGGCAAGCTGAATCAGCTTAAGAAAGATTTTATATTTATTTAATAATAATTCCAAAAATAAATTTGATCTTTTTAAATTTGAAATTTTAAGATGACATTATTCTTAGCACATTCTTAACTTTTTGGTCAACTTTGTGTATAATGTGTTTATCTTTCCGATATCGCAGACGTAAACATTGACTGTATTTGATGATTCTAAACCAACCGTCATGAAAGGTTTTCTTGTAGTTGATGCTTTTACTTGTGGACCGCGATCTCATCTTACATTCACTTCTTATCACATCCATCCATCTGACCAAAATTAAAAGATTTTCCCAGCGATATTTACTTTGAAGGTTTTTAACCTTTTGTAGAGACCAAATGTTTTTTAATGCTACCTTAGGGTAACGGGGAACAAAATTTGGCGGGTTTGGCGGGAATTTAATTTGGCGGATGGAAAGAATTATATTTAATTTTGCAGATTGAAAAAAAACCTAATTTTGCAGATGACGGAATTTAGTTTTTGGCATTTCTTTGACTTTCAAGGTCAAAATCTCTTCCAAAAGACCAAATTTCGAAATCTTTTGTGTTGCAACTGAATGCTCATTTCATTTTCTATAAACTCAGGTCACTTGAAGGTTTATAACAGAAGCAAACCAATAGCTCAAAGTTAAATTTCACCCCGGTGAAAAATAAGACTGTTTTTGTTCTCCGGTCACAAAGAGCCTCCGTGGAGAACTCCTCTCTTTCACCAAGTGAACTTGAAATCCCAATTAAGACACATGCGAATGTACCTGATGTCAAGAAATATTATCAGAAAACTATGAACACAAAACCACCCACACACACACTGATGGTTTAAAGCATCGCACTGTTGAATTGTAACCATAAGTACTCAAATTGCGGTCAGTTCGTGAAGACATGAATGAGTAATTCTTTGGATAATATTCAATTTATAAACAAAGTCAAAAATAGGATTATCGGCTTCCTGATACCAATGGACTTAGTCATAAAAAAATCAAAGTGTTGGCTATACTCGTGTTCAATTGAGTCTTTGCGTAAGGATCATAAAATACCTCGTTTTGTTTAGCTTGCTTTCCGGTCTCTGTATAAGCGCCCTTCCCCGCCCCGATTTTAGTTTGTGAGCTTTTTCTAACCAGGGTATAATCCCCGGCTTCAAAAAACATATTTCTAAAATTGCTTTATTATTTCGTTGTGCATATCGTTTATGATTTTAAATTTTCCACAAACATACGCCCAGTATTTCAACCCAGTTCCTGCCTATCACTTTTGAATTTAATTCCCACCCACCCCTTTGTGTCCTGGTATATAATTTTATAAGGTTTTTAAGACTTTTTAAGAAGCGAAAATATCAAATTAAAAACATTGTATAGACACCATAGACATACATAAAATTCATATTTATAATTCATCAAATTAAACGATGAAAATCACTCTGAGACGAAAATGAAATTCTATTTGTTAAAGGTCATCATCTGAAGTCATGTTTGAGGCGTAAATAATTATATTTCATTCAATCAGATTAGCCAAAGGTTAAGACTTTGGCTCGTGCCAAGTTAAGAACTATGATTAATTTTAAGTTTGATGTAAAAAACGATGACTCACACGGTACTGTCCGGAAAGAGAGACAAGTTGAAAAGCTATCGGACCTGTTAATCACCTAAAGTGAGAATACAAAGTAAGTCGGGGTTACATACCACATTGATGCTACCAAGGGAAGAGATTTTTGCGGAAGATATTTTCGTGAGAGGAAATTTCTGCAAATTTGGGCCTAATTCGCGAAATTTTCTTCCATTCCGCAAAATTAATCTCAAACAGGCAATTCGCGAAAATTTCTTTTTTAATTGATTTCATTCAAATTTTAGTCAAAGAAAAAAATCCTAAAAATTATCAAAAGTCAACCATTAAAGTATACAAAAGGATCTAAAAGTGATTAAATACATTTTGTAGTCAATAACAACTACTGTTTACTTCTCCTTTTCTGTTGCACGCTGCAAAACACATGATTGAAAGAGTTATGGATTGATCAAAACAGTCAATTTTTATTTAATATGCGAAAATTTCTTCCACGAAACTCATATAAAACACTCGAATCGCGAGTGATGAGTGGAGTAGTTTCCTATGTCCCCTTTACAATTTTACATAACGAAGCTAATAGAGTATGCACAAGATTCAACAAATTCGGTTTAAAAACTCACAATAAGTATGAGACCCCAAAGAGCCAAATACAGACTCGGATACAGAGATGGAGGAGAGTGTACTAATTGTCATATTACCTTATATGGAAACTAATTACTCTCCTTGAATAAGAAAGCCTACCTCCTGTATCCGACACTGAAATGACCGATATCTTATCCACTCCAGTCAAAATCCCACTGCCCTTTCCACTCAAGAACCGCCACAGTACCAAGTTGAAAAAATGTCATATTTACCACTATGACTCAAATGTATTTTCTGTGACGCCATAGAGTGATGAAAAGTAAAAGGCTTTAAAAGATATAAGAAAAAAAGCATCATCATTTATATTATGGTCAATTAATCGGAGAGTTTTTCCGTAGATAATTTAATTGCATCAACCCTAACAAACCTACAGTATTCGTTTGTTATCTTGATGGAGACATCAGTTGAACGTTCATACCATCTCTAAAATCGCATCTCTAAAGTGGCTATAAAAGGCCGAACTTTTCAGAGTTGATTCATTTGACGAGAAACTCAAGGAGCAGGCGTCAAAGATGACAAAGTCAAGCTTATCATTTTCTATCGAGCGAATTTTACAAAATATCAAACCGTCAGACAAAGAGAAGGAAAAATCACAACCTTTACTTTATCTCCACCATCGACAGCCAGTATTGATTCTGCAAACATCAGTACCAAGTTATCGACACACACATTCAACGACATATTATGGAGATACAGATGAGACTGAATGCAGCAGTGAAGAATGCACTTGTGAAAAACTGATCGAGGAAACAAAACATACAAAAGGTAAAAATACAAAAAAACAAGATATTCATGTAAGAGGGTATGGAGCTGCCAAATTGAGCCCATTGAAGTTTTCCGTAGTAATGTCTCTTAAACGAGTTTGGAGAACGAAGCATCAAGACAAAAATAAGTCTCTTTTATTCAAGCAATTTTTAGAGACTTTTGTACTAAAGAACGACATGGGCTCAATTTGGCAGATACATTATATGTAAAGTGGAAAATATCTTTGTTGAACAACCGATTAAAATCTTTCATATAAATAAATTACACAAGACTACTGGTATAAAGTTGTAAAAGGAGTCTTGAGATTAATAACTATCCACTCTTTTGAATCCTGACTCAAGCCTCTTTTTTGTAAAAATATAAATTTCATTTCAGGGCGAAGAGTCGGCCACCCTTATACCAGTAGAGCATCGCCAAAACGAAGGGCGTTCCGCCACACTTTCACACCTTATCAAGTGATCCAATTGGAGAAACTGTTTGGACAAAGTCGTTATTTATCGTCGGCAGAGCGCGTGCGTATGTCAAAAGAATTAGATATTTCGGACAGTCAGCTCAAAACATGGTATCAGAATCGAAGAACGAAATTGAAGAGAGAAATTACGGAAATGTGTGACCAACAACGACTCAAAAATACTTTCTTTTCTTAAATCTTCTAAGCTTAACTAACCCTGATTTCTAAAACGTACAAGTTTCTGACAAGCTGTCTTATCACGCTTATCTTTTCATTGGTCAACTCCAATGTATCAAAGTCAATTTTTTCCAAAGATAAATTATATTATATCTTGTGCTTCGAGACACCAATGAGTAGTTTCACGAATTTGCACCCGCCTTAACCCTTAGAGCCCGAAGGACGCCATTGGCGTCCTACAAAAATGGTTTTACCACACCCAAGTCATTTGGCTATAGCTCAAAATCACTTCATTTTAAGGCATATAAATAGCTTTCTAATGGTACCAAAGTCTTTGTCTATATCTCATGCTACAAGCTTTAACGGCCATTTGAAGTTTGAATTTTATGTTAAAATTTTTTAAAAGTACTGTCAAAGGGTTAAGGCTTCAAAGCTCTGTTTCTTCTAAACATTTATAATAAAAGAGAAAAGGATTCTTTGAGGCTTATTTTAATACCCTTTTGGGAGGTCTTGAACCGATTTTTCTCCAATATACAATATCAAAGATATAACCCAGCCATATCTTATTTTAAGTTATTTATTTTAGACTGCTCAAAACCATTAACTTCAATGTAGAATATAATTTTGTATAGTTTATTGAACCCAATGTAATATTTGAAGTTATGGCGCTTCATATTGAAGTCTTCAAGTCCACATTCATCGTATCGATGTTACGTATTACGTATTACGTATTATCGTCTTATGATAAATGTTACGATGTTATTTAGAATACATATCCTTCAGATTTATCGAGTTTGTTCATTTATTTCCTGGTGAGAAAGCTACTCCTCTTGAATTGTCTGCAACGGATATTGGTATGCCAACACCATCAATGAGGGTGCATGATGCTATATCAAATATTTCCTCTCAAATTTCTCCTATTTTCAAAACTCTTTATACACTGGCCGATGAATAGGATGTTAATCTTCACCAGGTTACGAAACAATAAAGCAAATTGCGCATCTCACCAACCCATACAAAAGCAACAATGAAATCAGAACTTTACAGAGCCTTTATACCGGGTAGTTTGAAGCGTTAGTTTGTGTTTCAATCTTCGTGATGCTTCCCGAAGATGTTTCGGTTGAATGGGTCCTGTCTCGCCCCAGCTCTCCATCACGTCAAGCGCTAAAAAGAAATAAATTCAAAATGTTGCGAGCTAAAAGAGATCTTTCAATATTCCAAACACGCAACCAAAATGATACACCTGTGTTTGTGATCTATATTTTAAACCGATTTGCGAAAGAAAAGCCTCAACTACTGCAAGGGACTTCTTAGCCTGTACCAAACACGCAAAACGGGCCGATTTTTACATTTAAAAAAAATCTTACCGTGTGTGGCTTTGTAACGTTTAGAAGATTTCATCTCGTGTTCGCCAGATATGGGAACTGATTACGACGGCGCATGCTTTTTAAGTTTTGACATTCTTTCTTTGTTTATGGAATGTCATTTTTTAATCAATTTTATTTTTGTTGAAAACAATTAACGTGAGAATCAACTTTATTTATTGTATGTGTCATTAAAAAGTGAGAAATAATAAATATTTTATCACAAACAATTCCTCAAGTGAATTGACTCTTTCCACGTATCATCAAAGATTTTGCACTTCACGTGGAGGCTATTTGAAAACACGCTTGCACACAAAATCTTTCTAAACGTAACAAACCCTACGATCGCCAGCTTCATAAAAAGTAGGGTTTCTTTGGTACAGGCTAAGGACTTCTTCAAAGCAAAATATTTTTCATTTGTGAAGACCTCCAGCAGTTCTCAAACAGAAAAAAAATCGAAAAGATTTATAAACAATATCTGAACATACGAGCAAAGGCAACGCTGATAATACACATTGAGGTGTCTTACATTGCAATGACTTACCTTCTTCAGATACTTCACCAACGAACACTTTAGCAATGCCAGCCATTGCTATGACAACGTTAGGTGGAACTGTGGCTCCTCCAGTCATTGTCTGCATCAACTAAAGCAAAAAGAAGATAAGAGAGTCATTCTTGTTGTACTCGAACCATTTTCTTGGTTCTTTCGGAGTAGTTTAGGTTTTTCTCTCTTCAAATGTTTTTACTTTTCTCGTGTTTTTTCAAGCAAAGAATTCAATGACATTCAATATGCCCCCCCCACCCATGTTAAAGAAGTCGGAAACGTCCTGGGGGTAGCTATGGTGGAAAGGCCAGGGGGTATATACAAATCAGAAGAAAATCCAGGGGGTATGCGTGAAAATAGAATATCCAGGGGACATGGATGCTAAAAATCATATCCTCAACATGCAAATCTAGAGGAGGGGGGGGGGGGTGCGGATTTTTCTGGAAAAGCCCAATTTGTGATAGTGAGTTCTCACACTAGGGTGATCAAGCTTATTTAGGATCTTTATTTTATCGCTCCCTGCATGCACACGAAAGCCCCTTGCACATACCCTTTTAATGGCAGCTTTTGGAAAGGAGGCTCTTCTGTACATTTCATAACGGTTTAATTGATCTTCACTGAACGCTGAAACCAACATCCTAAAAATGAAATAAATGAGACGGTAAGCTGAAGTCAACCAAAAAGAGGCTCGGAAAAAGTCAAGTTAGGCTATTTATGACGTCATAAAAACAACACCTTGACGTCACGCCGAGTTAGTTAATTCTTTTTTTTATGGTTTACCTTCGTTGCCGAAAACGAGATAAAAGCTTCTAAAGTTCATTATTGACAAAAAAGAAATGCAAAAATCAGTCAAAAATTGAACTAAAAACTTTAAACAACTCCACAAATCTAAAATAGCCAGCTAAAGCAATTCAATTCACAACTCTCTTCAGCCCCAGTTTCAAATCAGGTTCTCTACTTTCCTCTACAGCATCTAAAGTAAGTGTTTTATGTAAGCATAAGCCCAGCAATTGATTTGCAGAAAAACCAAAAGACTCCGGCTCCGACATTGAAATTAGCAGATATGGTGCACCGACATTGAAATTAGCAGTTATGGTCCACCGACATTGAAATTAGCAGTTATGGTGCACCGACATTGAAATTAGCAGATATGGATAAGGAATTAGTTTTTAAATAGAAATACAATAAAAGTATGGCGGTCTCAAAGAACACGGTCTGCCCGAAAAGAAATGCCGGCTTGCTTTCAAGGCTTCGCGCCTTAAAGGGTTAAAAGAAGGCGTAAAGAACGACTTCATTATCTGTCTTTATAGATATGAATGAGAGAAATATGTTAGACAGGTGAAAAAAATATTGAATTATACATTTACTTGATAAAATAAGTAAAATAAGCAGAAGCTTTTCGGATAAAATAAATTATCAGTGCTATGCAAGAAATCAAACAAACATTTTCTTTTATATGAGGTTTTCAAAACCATCATTTATTTTGAAAATTTCAGGGAAGTAGCAGATTAATCAGAACGAAGAAATGAATTTGATTGGCGTTTTGATTTTCGTTCTCATCCATCAGTTTGCTGCAAGTGAGCATATCATCACCTAT
>JAUJPO010043865.1:0-17215 GCA_032270745.1 Tiaropsis multicirrata
CTCTCAGCTATCCAACGAGCTATAAACCAACCTCTAATTCCTTTTGGTTCAGGAGATATTGACGTTTAAAGTTTGTCATTTTAACAAAAAAGTACCCAAAAAGGGCTCGGCACAGAAAGGGTTCAGATCATAAAAATAAAAGTAATATCTAAGAGAATACTCAGGTGAGGAAAATTGAGTTGTAAAAAAGAGACCTAGAGTTTTGAAAGTGACAATTCTGCTTCCAGGAGATTGCGAATCCACTAGATGATAAGCATCAGCTGTCAATTGGTGAGAAAATCTCTTGATGACACATTCATAATCCTAAAAGACATAATAATGGGTGTTGACAAAAAAAGTACTATTACGATATAGTAGGTGCTGTTGTTTATTAACTCAACATCCTTGATTCACTAAAGAAACTCAAGAAATCCATAATAAAATAGGCAATTATGAAATAAAGTATCAAAAGTGATTCTTTTAATTGTAGAAGATATTTTACCCTGTATATTATATTATATTATACCTTGTATATATTTCCATAGCCTGGTCGAAATTCTTTTTCTTCATATAAAATTTGATATAACGATAGTGTTGTTGGACCCATATACCTGCCAAATATTATAATGCAATTACCATAAATAAATAGTATATGTAGGTTTGGATATATAAAGATATCAAAACACCTTACTGTATTTCCTCTATTTAGCGCCACCCTCTAATAAGCATCACCCTCTTAAGAGGGCTGCACCTAAAATTTGAAATTTGAAATTTGAAAAGAGCTACTCCTCTGAAAGAAATGAAAAAAAACAGACCAGCATGTGTTTTATTTGAATTCTATAGTTTTTTTGTTAGTAAATACAAAGATATCGAAATCTAGTATTTTATCCTTTATTTTAGAAATGTCTCAAAATCAAAAGTACAGTTGTCAATTTCATGGGAAGGGTTGTTTCTTTGATTTTCAGGCCTTTATAGGAAGGAAATCAATAATTTGAAAAGAGTGCCGCCCTCTAAAGAGCACCTGCACCTAAATTCTCAAAAATTTAAAGAGCGCCACAGTGCTTATTTGAGGAAATACGATATGCTAGAAAGTATTTCAGCTTTTGGATAAAACCTGGTATTTGTTAGAGGTTTCAAAACCATCTAAGTAATATTGGAGGGTAAATATTTGGTAGCTTACACATTATTGTTGGTACAGAGGGCTGCTCTTCCAACCCAAAGATAACAGCAACTGCGAGGATCATCATCAGGCTCCTAAGAAAACAAGATGGCGCTATATTTTTCATTGAATTGGACCAATTAATAATGCGAAATAAGTGGATTTGATTTTCAATTAGAATGGGGTCCCTTGCTTGCTCTCAAAAAAAGAACAGACATCACAAAGTAATGTTTTTAACCCCTCTTCCTTCTCTTTTTAAGCCTCCTTTTGGAATCGCTTTTTAAATACATTAAATATTTGAAAAAGTAATTACTTGAAAGACAAAATGTGTCACTGCAGCAGAAACATCATTACCAAAAACTGTGCAAAATCTAAAAATGATGAAAAAAATAAAATAAAATAAAATATGAATGACACATAAGCTGCTGCTTTTAAAAGTTCTACAATTTATAAGATAAGGGAAGTAACTGCAGAATAAAAATCAATCAGAAACACTCTTACAGCAGGTTCAAGTGCTTCATCGACCACAACTGGTAGCATCCAAATTCATAACCTACAGCCAATGTCAATGTCTGAGGGATAAATTTAAGTGCTGTAACTCCACTGCTTTCTAAAAGAAATAAAAAAAATCTGAAACAGTAATATTGAGTAGGGAAAAAAGTACAATACTTGTGGTGTAAATTATTAATGCAAAACTTATCACAACATGTTCATTTATTATTTATAAAATAATGTTTACCGGTCTTGAATGTTTTTGATAATCTGTTACTTGGATTTACATAGCGAAAGCCTTGGTATGAGCAATAATCATCTAAAAAGAAAAGCAATGTTTATTTAAGTTGATAAAAATCGTTGTCTGGTTTTTTAAATAAAAACTACTCTAGAGATCGACCAAAGTTTGTTATATGTAATCTAAAATCATTGATCTTAAATTATAATTTATTTCACGCATTCTCATTATGATTTTCATGGCCTTTTATTTTAACATTACTTTTTTCTCTAAGTCATTTCCTCTAGGTAGCATAGTTATTGAAAGGGGAAACTTTATATCTTTTAATTAAAAGAGCGCCAATCTTATAAATTTCCTCAATCTATTTTGTTATACTGTACATAAAAACCAAATTTTCATTACTTAAATTATTTTTCATTAAATAAAATTATCTAATTCTTAAAGGGGAACTTCGGAAATTTATTTTTTATTACAATCCTTAAGAAGAATTGATTTAAAACACACTAATATAAATATATTTTTGTCTAATGTATCTGTCTTATCTTAAAATCAAGGTAAAGAGTGGCTGTAAAGAGAATTTTGTAAACAACCGCACTTTCTGCAGCTGGACTGGGTCTACTACATCACTGATTCAAAGCTTCAAAATATTGAAAGGAATTCAAAGAAAAATAGAGCGGAAAGGTTCTTTTACATTCTTAGGGTTTTTTATAAATGTTTCTCGGTTCCACCTAAAATATTACTTCACTTAGATCTTTATATCTTTAACTATAATTGAAAGATCTTCACCTTGCCTTACCTATTCGTTTATCTTTGCTTCTCTTGGAATATTTTTATGTAAATTTTTGTAATTTCAGTAGCAATATCTTAGAAATGTCGTTGTTTAGACATATGGTCAATTTTGCAGAGGGTGTTTTCAGTTATTTAAAAAGCTTGTACTAGCATACTTTTAACTAAACTTTAAGTGTTTTTTACTGAAATTTATTGACTGATTAACCTTAAAGTATTCTTGATTCAAGAATATGCTCAACAGACACATTTCTAGGGTATTTCTAGGTAACAGTTTAATGTCTACTGCAGTTTATATATGCCTAAAACAAAGAAATATTATTTAAAACTTGGCTTCAAATTTAGGCTAATTTCTTCAATCAACACAGCTGAAAGTGGGTTGTTTAACAAAGGGAAAAAGCGAACTCATAACAGAGCAAAGAGGTCTTTCTAGATGTTTGTGTAAAGTTTTTTCTCTACCTTTTTCCATATACATACTATAAAGATTTGTGAAGTTCCCCTGCATAATAAATACATTATTAAAAAAAGCATGAACACCTGAAAAAAGGAATTTTGACAAATATGAACAAGATAAGTATCTTTAACACTATGTTTTTTTACTTACAATTCAAATCAATGCAACAATGCTTTCCATTATTGAAAGCCAATTCTCTGAACTCTGAAATCCTTGAGACTTTTGAGAGTTCCACAGACAACAAAGAGCTTGGATTTGAGAGTGGAAAAAATTCTTGTTTGTCATCTCCTCGCAGATCGATGAGATAGAGATGTCCAGCATAAGTACCAACAATAGCAATTCCAAACATTGATTTGAAAATTCCACTATAAAGCGAATAAAAACAAATCTAATTTGTTGTTCTACAGACAGACCATGACAAAAAATTTGTTCAGTCAATAAAATAAGATCATTTTTATTGTAATACAGGGTTGTTGAGGTACCCAAAAAATATTTCTGAACATTTTATCTAGATCTGAATATATAATTAACTTTTATGATCCTTTTTAATGAACTTTATATAACTTTCCGACACTCCAGTTTAGAATTTGGGCCTCAAATCATGGCCTGTTATGCATAAAATAAGAATTTTGAGCATAACTTTGTGAAATGTATATATTTTTCTCTTTTATCAATGTTGTTCAATCAATATGATTAATAAGCCATACAATCACATCAAGCTGTTACAAGAAAATACAAAACAATACATACCTTACAAAATTATATTTATCTCCAGCACCTCCATACTCTTTCAACAAACAAATAGATGTTGGTTTGTAAGGGAGTTGAATTGCTTTGATAATTCGAGACACACCCGGATCATAAACACAAAGGAGTCCTTTTTGCTGATTTATTTTAGCGGCTGATAGTGAAATGAGGTATTTGCCTTGGTAAGGGCAGAAACAAGTTACTCTCCAATTTGAAGTCTCATTATCAAATGAAAATGATGCATTTCTGCACCCGTTTTGAAGATTTATAATTTCTAGTGACGAGCCTTTCACAATGAGTGATATCTTGCCACCGTCCTTTATTTCAGCAAGGCCAACATCATCATCGTCTTTATCCAAACATTCTTGAACAGTTGCAGAATATGGAATTGGATCAGACCTTTTATTGGGACACAATTCCTTCATTTGATTTTAATTTTGATCTTCTCCTAGATAAATTAAAATTCAAAATATTAGAGGTGGTTGAAGTTGTATGTTTTAGAGGTTATTTTTCTATAGAATATAAAAGTATAGTTAAACATGCTAACCACATTGGGTCAAGACCCAATATTGAAGGCCTTCAAAATAAACTTACCTAAGTGCAGTAAAAATACCATTATCAGACTTTCTTCAGGAACAATTTTAATTTGTTTTAGTACAAAACTTAAAGAAATAACATCCCAAATTTTTGCCCAAGAAACTAGTGTACCAAATTTAAGCCAAATGCAACAACTTTTGGGCTCTCTAGGATGCCCAGAAGTTATTCTAGCCTCGTTTTAACAAGCAAAAGCTCAAACCCTATTATCAACCGGGTCAACTTGGAATCCTCCAACCAAACATGGAATGCCAGAACAGACACCATTTTGTCAAACTTCCAAAATCTTGTGAATGTTGATATGTGAAACCGAAATAGAATTCAATGCTGTTCTGGTTAAATCGTCAAAAACAAACTTGTCAGAAAAGAAGACCAGATATTTGGTATTCCCATGTTTGACTGGAGGATTTCAAGTTGCCCCGGTTGACGGTAGGGCTCAAAAAAGAAGATTTTCAAAAAATGAAAAACTTCCCAAGGTTGCATTTGAAAATGGTTAGTGACCTTCTTTGTGTTGTTACAACCACCTGCATCCCTAGTAAAATAATTCCACACATTCTGGCTCCAGAAGACAGAAGACCCAGGACATTTGAAAATAGTTAGTGACCTTTGCCTTGTTGTTAATAGAAATTTTATTTCTAAAGATAAAATAACAAACAAAAGAACAGGAAAAATCATTAATTTTGGTGGTTGAAGTTGTCTGATTAAAGATGTAATTTTTTATAGATTAGAAGAATAGTCAAACATGCTAACCACATTGGGCCATTCCAAAATATTTCCGTAAACCCCCTTTGGGCAAACCTAGTTTTTCAAAAAACTTTTGCCTCAAAAATTTTAAATCCATTATATCCAAGAACACTTCGGAAATTCCATGAGCTTTTTCCAAAAACTTTCAAACAGTATATATTGGAAATTCCATGTTTATTCTTTGTTTTTGAATTAAATGCCTCAGAAATACACAGACTTTCTTCTGGCCTCGTTCTTCTCCCCCTGTTTTTCATTGGAAATTCTGTGTTGTCCGGGCCCATAAACAGACAAATTCTGGAATGGCCCTTTAAATTTTGGAAGAAATTTTTTTCTTTGGAAATTCTGTGTCGTTCAAGCCCAATTAATGGACAAATACTGGAATGGCCCATTGGGTTCAACTTCAGTAGTTTTCGAATTGCTTGGAGACCCAATCATTAACGATCTGTTTAATAATTTTCTGGACATCAATGAAAGCGTAGGCTTTCTCATCTCTGTCAGGTTTTGTGGATGATACAAGACTTGAAAAGGCTGTCCAAGAAGTGATGGATATTTTTAAACTGCAAGAAGCCAGTAATGTCATGATTAAACTTTTATCTCTAGAGATAGGCAAAGTAAAAGCACACTAATTAGATTTTTTTAATTTACGAGAGCCAAAACATTTTTATTTGAAGCCTGGTTTTTGTGTATCACCACCCCTGCCATTGTTTACCCCGGTGTACCCGCCCGCCCTTTGAAATGGCTGTTTAGTTAAACCTAGAGATCGGCAAAGTAAAAGCACACTAATTGGATTTTCTAAATTTACGAGAGCCAAAACAAGTTTTTGACACTCAAAAAGACGCTAGTTTCCTTAACTGATTGAATTCTACTTTCATTTCCCGTCAGCTAGAATAAGGAAGCAGCAAAATAAATCAAAACAAACCTTGAATAGATTTCTAAGAAATACACAGAACTACCAAAACAGCAACCAAACTCGATGAAATTATTTCAACAAACCAACACACTTTTTATGTTTACAAATTCTGAAATCGGATAATCGGATTCCAGATTCCAAAAAAAAATCATCATCATCGTGAAAACACGTTTATTTTTATCTTAGAAATTGACTACAATCTTACATTTTTTCTATTGTTTGAAAATCGTTATCAATTACATACTGAGTAATTACAGAAAGTTAAACAAACGCACCTTCGTTGAGATTTTTTTTAAAGGGAATAATGATTAGATTGTTTGCTTCATTTTTGAAGAATGGCAAAGTTGGATTGACTTTTTTTACATATTTTTAAATTTAATTTACAGTACGTATTCTTTATACGTTGATAGCTCCTTAGGCTAAATTAGAAGTTTTTGCCCAGGCTAAAACGGTCGCTAATTCCATAAATGTCTTAATTGTTAACCCCCCTGGAACAAAGAGCTTTAATAGGCGAGACATGAATAATCAGATTACGCAGTTTTACGCTGTTTTGAAAATGCACTGTTTTTAGGCATCTTGATCCAACTGACTGACTTTGACAGTCATGTCAACTTCATAAAAATAAGATTCAATTTTATTTGCCAATCAGCCAATGTCCTCACTCCATGAAGGAGGAACTTCAAATGAATTCCTTATATATTTTATCTTTTATGCTCTCTGTAGAGTGCACTCCACCCTAAAGACCATAATTAGAAAGTTTAATTACTTATCTCATTAATAACCTGGTTGGGAATTTTTAAACCTAATTTAAAAAGTTGTATACCTAATAAACTATCCAGCCATGAAGAAATAAATAATTATCCCCAACGGAGTCATTAATGAAATAATTAACTTTCTAATAATTAGTCTTTAGGGTGGAGTGCAGTCTAAAGTAAGCTAGAAATATAACGTGCTACTATGAAGAGATGAGAAACAACGTCGTGATGAGAATTAAAAGATTTTAAACTTACAATTCCCAGATTTACAATAGGTAAAATATTGTGAATCAAATTTCTAGTCAGGACTTTGGAAGATGTTAGTTTTTAAAAAGGATCAAACTACACCAATTCAAGTATTCATAAAACCAATAAGCACTTGTTTCTATTCCACAAATTTAACTTGTGAACTTTGAATTTAGTCCACAAGTCAACGTAGACTTGTTATGGACTACATGGACTTTGTGTAGACATATTGTGAACTTGTTGTGAAGTTGAGGTTAATAAATTTGAATGAACAAGATGGGTGAATGTTGGAAAAAAGTCAATTAGGTGTACAAAAAACAAGAGAAAAAGAGCTGTCTGTTTAACGTATTTTAGCTTTTCATAAGAGAAAAGAAGTTGTTGTTTGAACGGAGAACGAAATAACCCATCACTTTTTAATTTTTAATTTTGAAAAATTCTCAAAGTCAATCCCTCCCTTTTAAAATGGTACCCCACCCACATAAGTAGGAGTTTCTTAATTATCAGAATGTTTTGTTCCTTTTAGTATTTTCAAAATGAATATTATATGGCAAGTTCATCCTTGATATCATTAATAATTATTATAAAACATAATAGAAAATTGTTAATAATTCTAAAATGAAGGATCGTTTAGCTCAACTGCGGGATGTAAGTATCCTTCCTCAATTTTTTATAAAGTTTTTATTAAGATTCAAGCTGGGTATATCTTTCAATTTTCAATCTTTCTTATTTTTTTAACTCTAAATCAATAATGAGATTTTAATCTTGTGCACCTAAAGACAATCTAATTTATTGAATTTTAAATTTCTTTTGAATTTCAGTTACAGTCCGATCTCCCACCAGAGTATGAAGAAACTAATTTATCAGAAGAAGATAAAACCAATCCATTTTTAAATGACTTTTTCTCACAGGTAACAGCTTGATAATATTATGTGTGTACTAGCTATGTATAGCAGTCAAATGCCTTTCTAATACTATAGGTATACTGTTGGTTAGGAACAGCCTTCCCTTTGGGCCCTGTGGCTACTCTGGCCTGGTGTTGAGGTAGCTTATATTTACATTTTTTTTAAACTCAAAAAAGAAAATAACACTACATTATTTGAGAGCCTATTTAGATTTAGATTATGTAAGTAATACATTATATATGTATTAAATATACCAAATTTTTGGTGGTTATAAAGAGAATTAAAAAATACAACCTTGTTGGGTCCTCCCAATTAATAAAAAACGCTACGATTCACTTCATTGAATTTTTTTAAATGGGAACCTGATGATATTTCTTACTGTTTGTTGATTATTGAATAACTTAGTAATTTTGAAAATTAGTCTCCCTTTTATTTTTTAGTGAAAGATTATTTTGTATAATGTAGACAAGATGATTATGACTTGACCAGCCTCACGATGATAATAATTTTTAAAGAAAACTGTGATTTTTTTATGTGTTATTAAGAAATGGTGACACAGACAACCTTTTTGTAAAATGCTGGATGAATCAATAGAAAATGCTTGCAAAGACTCAAAATTCCACCTAAATGAATAAGCCCCCAGCATAACCTTTACCTTCACCTAAAACGCACTCAAAATCCACTAAACTCCAACCACAACACTTATGACCCAAATGACACTATGTGGTAATCGTGATTTCTATGAATTTTACTTTACTCATCTACGTTTTTTTACAGATTGAAGTTATACAACAAGACATTCGAGATATCCAAGACAATGTTCAGGAAATCAAGAAGAAACAGAGTGCCATCCTCTCTGCCCCTCAATCAGGGGATAAAATGAAAGAGGAGCTAGAACAGTTCATGGCAGATATCACAAGGTCTGCAAACAGAGTCAAACAGATACTAAAAGGTAGGATAAATAAGTTGTTGTTTTTAAGATTTATTTGACAACATTTTTACAACCATTACCATTTGAAATTTCCAATAACTAATTTGAATATTTCCAAAATAATTTAGCATTTCAATCCAGCTCGTTTTTGGCATATAATCCAGTCCTGAAAATTCAAACATTTTGTTTACAATGATTAGGAATGGAGAAAAGTATCAAAGACCAAGAAAACAGCAACTCAGGAAACTTTGCTGATATCAGAATAAAAAAATGCCAGGTAATTTTTTAACTTTCACTCACCAGAAGAATTTGATCGAACAAACATAAAGCAACATCCTGGAATATCTACTGTGTTCACCTTTTTAAATTGCAATCCAAAATTTTTGAGCAATAGGTTTTTAGGCTACTTTTTATTACAGTATTTTCCACAAAGTGCACAACAACTGGTATCTGCTACTAGCTACCAACATCCAATTTCTACTAAATTGCTGCATTTATAATTTATGAAATGTCGGTCAACATTTTTTGCTTCTTTTTTGTTGGTGCTCAAAGCAAACCAGGTTTGCTAAATGTTGGTGCAACAATAATTTTCAACACGCTGTACAAAATGTTGTCCTTTTTGCGGCTCATTTTAATCCTTGTGGATTTTAGGATTAAGAGACTTTTAACTTGAATATCACTGCTTCAAAACCGGAGTGCAATTGACTTAATACTCTATTTGATTTAAATGCTGTTACTTCTATTAGCATGCTGCATTATCAAGGGAGTTTGTAGAAGTAATGACAGAATACAATAAAATTCAAAACGACTACAGAGATAAATGTAAAAACCGTATCAAGAGACAATTGGAAATTACGAATAGTAAGTATTCGGAAAATGAAGAAAAGCTCAGTCAGAATGAATGATACTCGGTTTGACTTAATTCAATCCCCCTTACTTGAAGCATTACTGGAGTTGCTTTCGTTCCAATTGAGCCATTGAATTAAGTCAATTTAAGTTTATGTGTTTTTTTTGAAAAATATCCTTGTGCCAAAACAAATCATTATCAGTTTAAAACTGGCACGTCCATTAAATTGACTTAATTCAACCCCCATTACTTTTTTACTCGAGTTGCAACCATCATGCCAATGGAGCCAATGGCTGTTTATGTGTTTTTTGGCCAAAACCTGACGTATCATAAGAAAAGTATCCTTGTGGCCAAACAAACATTACAATCAGTATAATTGCACGTCCATTAAAGATCTTTTAAGCAACAACAGGAGAAAACGTGTAATTCCTTTCCTTTTTTTCAGCTGAAAAATCGTACACAGATGAAGAAGTAGAGGAGATGATTGAGAGCAAAAATCCCGCAATTTTCACTCAAGGAGTAAGCAAACCGTTTCCCTCTACATAGTCTCGAATGTTTGTAAGAAGAAAGGCTTTTCTATAATTGGGATTTGCTTTTTCATGAATAATTCTGCATAGCCCTTTATAGTAGGAGGATTAGAGACATACAAACCTTCCAGGGTAGTTAAACTTTGTTTGATAGGTATACTTTCAGTTTTTTAAGATATTATTATTTTAAGGGGCTTATTTACACTTGAGAATTACATGGCAATTTGATGTCTTCCAACCATTTTTCTCCTGTTATTCTATCGCCTCTTTTATTTTAGATCATCACAGATACTCAACAAGCAAAACAATCACTTCGTGAAATCGAAGCGCGTCATAACGATATCATCAAGTTAGAAACTAGTATTAGGGTATGTCCACGTAACGTTCTAATGATTATCAATTAGAAATTTCAGTCAGTTTGGCAAAAGCTGAGGTTGCAAGGGTGTCCAGTCTTGTTTTGTTTTTTACTGAAGAATTTGGTTCATTCTTTTTCTAGATTAGAAGCTTTAGAAACCTTTTCAGAAACCTGTATTTTTCATTTCAGGAATTACATGAAATGTTCACTGACATGGCAATTCTAGTTCAAAGTCAGGTAAGTTATTTAGGGTATTGTTGTAAAGTAAGTATGGTCTTATTGTTTTAACACTTCTCAATTCTTGGTCAGACTGGGAAATGTTTATTAAATCTGTCCAATATGCTGATGCTTTGATGCTTTCAAAAAAGAATTTCCAAAGAGAGACAATTATTCTATCAGAAAAGTGATGGTTGATGTTGATGCTAGGTCAGTTTTAGACCCATTTTTGACCTCGCTTTTTCTGATAGAATGATTGTCTCTCTTTGGAAATTCTTTTTTGCATTTCATTAAAAATCTTTTTGGTTTGTTACCATTTTCAAGGTGAAATATATTATGAAATTTTTAAAATTAAATTTTCAATTTATTTGTTTGTTACAAATGCTTTAGGGTGAAATGATAGATCGTATAGAATACAACGTAGAACATGCGGCAGAATTTGTACAAAAAGCTGTTGTGCTGACCAATAAAGCTGTTCGCTATCAAAGTAAAGCTAGAAGGGTATGTTTTGTTTTATTATAGTGAGATATAGAGCGAAAAAGGCTTATTTTGGCGTACTTGGCGTACTTGGCGTACTATGATGCGCAGAAATTAAAGGGTGCGCGAATTAGTGACACATATTTTTGATTATTTTAAGCTTTCACTAGCTTCAAGAAATATTCATGAACTCTTTTTTGTTTTCTCCCTTTGTTTTGTATGGTAAAACCATTTCAAACACTAAGAGTTTTAAGGTGTGTTCGAGAAATTGGAGGCACTAAAATAAGGAAAATTAAGGGATTTAAGCTACTGTTACATTTCTCATAATTGTTTTCTCATTTTTGAAGTTTTAAGGTACAGAACGAACATTATCAAAAGGGTTTCTTGTATGATATTCAAGCAATTTGATAAAAAAAACATTTACATTATTCAGTATTGACAATCATTAATTTTCTCTGTTTCTTATCTAGTGAGCTTGCGGCTGCAGTCGAAGGTGACCCTAAGGCTCCCTTTTCGATAGCGATCTACCCGAAGGTTGGGGAGAGCGACATTCCTTTCCCTGGATTTCTCCACTTACCCTCACTCTAATCCCTTAATGCTGAGTGCCAAGCAGGAACACTCTAATCACATGGCCACCGTTTCTTATCTACATCATTTTCATTTTTGTTCTCCTTTTTCTTTTCTAGAAAAAAATCATGATTGCAATATGTCTGGCTGTCATGGTGTTGATATTAGCGCTCATTATTTACTTCAGTGTAGCATAAAAAAATCATTCAAATTGAATTGGAGTTTATTTTTTTTGCTGCTGCATTAGAAATGCAGCGAATGATTTTGTTGCGCACAAAGGCAGAGATTCGACAATGTAATCTGCAGTATGTTACAAAGGGGGTTCAATTTTTTTTACAAACAAAAGTATTTAAAGAACTTAAACTGAATAGTTTATAAACAGTGAATTCACAAATTGGTTGCATGTAAAGGAGAGGGTAAAAAGAGGAATAATGTATAATTGTATAATTACAACGTGACAAGGATGTTTCAAATTATATATAATGTTATTGTAATCATGACACTTTCTTCTAAAGTAAAATTTCAATTTTGTAAGATCACGTTTTGTAACTAACCTTGCACCATCATTATCAATACTTTTGCACCAACCCCCCTTCATGGTTGAGTAGATAATAATACCTACGTCTTAAGTAAGTTTGCGACCGCAGTCGAGGGCAACCCGAAGGCTCACTTTTCGTATAGCTATCTACCCGAAGGTAGGGGAGGACGTCACTCCTTTCCCTGGATTTCTCAAGGCACTCAAGGTAAGTGACCTACCGGACGTGCCGCCCTTAAGGGTAGGTTTTTCGAGGCTCTGACAAAGTCTAGGTACGCCCAGGTGCACTGTAAGGGTAGGAAATTTGAGAAAATTTTGAAAATCTTTGCTAAAACTGGGGGAAAATGGCCGAAAAATGCACTTTAAGGGTCGGTTTTTCAGCAAATTTTGCAGTGCACTGTACGTGTCAGATTTTGAAACTCCGATTTCTGTCCGAACGTACGGTAGTTTCGAGATCGAATGCTTGCTTTCCAGAAACGGTTTTTCATGCATTTTAAAGGGGGTAACCCTTACCATAAACCATAATATCATGATAACATAAATAATAGTCTTCTTTTGTAGTCAGTATCAGTTGTAACATAGTCTTTTTTGTCGTTTTATTTGACTTTTTTTCTTCTATCAAACTCTTTTGATTATAAATTAATTAATCTATTGTTCTAGAGCCACATAATTTCTAAAGCTGCTGCATTTTCATTATGATTAGAATTTCATTCAATCATTTTTTTTTGACCTACAAATACTATATTAGTTGTTAATTGCAAAGGTTTTAATCCAGTACTCATGAATTTTAAGATTTTTGCATTTTTGTCTCAAGAAAGTTTAAATTTATACCCTTAAGAAATCATAGAATAAAATACTCGACAATTGCCAAACAATGGGATCGCATTGTTAAAATAATATTAGCTTTAATTGTCTAATACGTTTTTATAGCTTCATCTTTATGTAGACTAAAAGTAGATTGAGGAAAGAAAGACCTTTTTTGCAATTCTTTCTGGTAAAGCTTATAGGAGAGATTTGAAATTTTATTTTGTAGATTCGATATAATTGTATATTTTTTTTTGAAAAGGGAGAGAAATGAGTTAATCAAAGTCCTCGAACGAACATAATTGTCACTTACAAGTGCCCTGTTTAAATTTTTTGATTTACGTCCCAGATTTGCCTTTCGTAAAAGTGCTGACATGAGCAAAAAATCTTCTTTTTCTCTCTCTTTCAGCTTTCTTTATTTTGGAAAGAATCATTCTAAATTAGTTACATCCATTACGTAATCTTTTATACGGAAACATCCTTTAAAAGCCGGGTGTTTGTTTCCTACTAGTTTCGAATTTTTAACAATAAAATTAGTGTCAAAAATCCGGTTCTTTGGGATGCTTCCGTAGAAGAGAATCCGTATCGGATCTCATTCTGAATTAATTATTTTTTGTATGTTTACTATATTACTATTGTTTATTATGAATTTAATGATGAAATTTCTTTTTTGTTGTTTAAGTATGTTTTTATTCTCTTTTAATTTTCAAAATTAAAATATATTTTTTGGGGGAAGTTTTTGGCCGAAGTGAAAAACAATTCTTTTTTCTAAAATAATAAACAAAATGAGCAACATTTTTTTCGGCATTATTTCTGATTTCTTATAAACTTTTCTTGTCATCATTAAAAAATCTAAAGGATCCTATAGAGTTGACTTTTTTAAACAATAATTTTATTCCTTAAGTCAAAGAGGCAAATGTCTGTAAGAATCAGGCAAAAATGGAAATTGATTGACAGATTTCAAAATTCAAACCAGGTGAAGATATGGTGGATTCAAACATTTTCTGAATTATTTTTTCAAATCCGACAAAAATTGACGATTTTACAGCTGTATTTGAAATTTTCTGATTTTTAGCAAAATCTGGCTTTTTTTACCCTTAAGTTATCGTGTGACCTTTGATAGGAGGTAAAAAAAAATAAAAAAATCTGACATTCAGATCTTGTTTTTTCTGATTACACAATTCATGGCATTTTCTGGGCTAAGGCTGGGCTGGGCTGGACAAAGGCCACACTAATTATTTGTAAGATTTGAAAAACAAATTTCAGGAATCACTTAATCCATAATATATCTTCACCTGGATTGAATTTGAAAGAAATCTGAGGATATTTCTTCCTCATCCTGTCTGGTTCTTATAGATAATGGCTCTTAATCACTTGTTGGACGGTTAATTATTTATCTGTTTGCTTGAGTATTCTGCTGTCTGTGGTAACAAGACTTGATACTATTTCCTTGCTTGTATTATTGATTTTATAAAGTCTTATTTACTTTTGCGAGGGTTTGTACGGACACTTAATTTTCAACAATTTCTGCTACACGTTTCTTTTTATAAGAACAGTAAAATTCGAAGAAGCCTTTTAATGTTCTTAGCTTTTTTGATTTCAAGCCTTGAAATGTTCTTAAAATGTTCTTAATTAAGTCTTTTAAATCAAAAATGAAAACAATTATTTTAACTCTACTCTTGATTCTTCAAAACCTCCAAATGTTCTGAACATGTTCTTAATTTTTTTGACCTCGAAGCCTTATGTTCTTATATACTTTGTTCTTATAAAAAAACGTGTATGTGTCTTTTTTGTCTGTTTTGTTCGCTTCTTTTATTTTCAGAGCTCAAGTAAAAATAAAAAAACAAATGGAAAAAATGAAAGTAATTAACATCATAAAATAGAAGATCAACAGTAATCAAATTGAAACCGCGAACCATTTAAAATCTTGATAAGAGATACATACAGACACATAATTATATTTTCGCAAAGACCAATCAATTAGAAAATAGAGGGATATTTTCAACACCAGCTCCATAAAGATTGATCCTTATTGCAGTTTGATCCTTATTGCAGTTTGATAGGTTGAGTTTGTTGTTATTTTGTTTGTTTGCATTTCTTAAGGCCGGTCTCGCCTTTTATGTTTCTCTGTTCTGATAGATCTTTTCATAAATTACGTCACGACCAACGGCTGCCTCGTTTTAATTGGGAGCTGTGGTAACCGAATCCCAAGGGAGCTTGTCAAAACTTGACTCTATTGATAGATTTATCATTTTGAGTCTCATGAGACATAATCACCTTTATTTTATGAAAACGAGGCAGTTGTTGGTCGTGACGTAGTTTATGAAAAGGTCTATTGGTCTCAGAAAAGCGAAACATAGAAAGCGCGCGCTGCTCTCGCTAAGTGGAGACCGGTCTTTACATATCCATGTTACTGATTGGATAGGATATCCAGGGGGTTGGTGTTAAGAAAAAATCTACATCCTCAACAGGATTTTTTTCTGAAAAAGCCCAATTCTTTATAGGTATACATTTGAAAGACCGAAGACTGCATTTTTCCATTACTTCTTCCTTCTTTTCCTTTGTTTTATTTTCTTTCTGCTTCATATATTTTTCCTGAAAAGCTTCTCAACACGAGAGGGTATTCGATTTTCGGATGTCACTAATAATCAGTTACACGATTTCTTTTACAAGAACACGTGAGTGGAAATTTTGCCTATTCAAACCTAATGTTCTGAAAAATGTTCTTAGCATTTTTGACCTCGAAGCCTTATATTTTCTTACATGGTTTGTTCCTAATGAAAAAACGTGCTCATGGCGTTCTTCAACTTTTCAATTTCATTTGTTTTCAATCTTCAGTATGAAGGACAAAACATGATTATGTCACCTCCAACAACCATATTGATTTTAGCAAAGCTTGGTTTTGGAACTGGCAACAGAACAACTGCCCAGCGTATTAGGTATCGAAATTGCAATATATATCAGGAGAAATACCTAGTCTCCATTGGTTTATTGATAAGGCTTAAAAACTTAACCAGGTCGCGGGTGACGATTAGAGCTACAACCTTATAATGTTATTGAGGGGCACGCAGTTGATTATCATGGTAGAACCATTACTTAATACAAAAAAATAAGTTTTTGGAGGATAAACATTGTTGTAACGCTAACGGAAGGGACAGGTATACCAAAAATGTGGCCTTTACCCATGTAATGTTTTTTATCTGATATTTTCAAGACAGTACCTGAACACATCTGATTGGAATACTCTTCTTTGTGACGTCACACAATTCGAATCATCGCGTGATCTTTCTGATTACGTCATCCATAATGGTGTCACTTGTCTATTCGTTATCCATGCGTTCAGAGCAGGAAGACTTTTAAATGGTATGCATTGCATTGATGTTTCGAGGTAGTCACTTTTTTATGCCACGCTCACCAAAGCCACTATCATAAAACAGCCAGGGGCGTAAAATATGTGTTGGAGAGCATATGGCTTACGATGCATCTATTTAGATTATCGATAGTTAATAAATGCCGTAAAAATTTGCACACCTACACAGATTTTGCGCCATCCCTGGCGTCGCTACTACACCTTTATTTCACCGACCGGAATTTATTTTCTATTGGGGATATGAGATAAAAACAAATATTCAGTGGAGGTTACAGAAGTACAGTTTTTCCACTTGAGATTTTAAAATATATTGTTACACAACAAAATTACAGCCTGGACAATGTGTTTTTTTATACAGTTTAAATGTCTTATTAAATCTGCACTGCTTGTTTTTCCAAGGAATGTCCTTGACGTGGACGATCTATAATAAGAGGTTCTTTGTTCTTTTGTATTCCTAATCTGATAACTGCGTTCAGAAATGTAAACTGCATCGTGTCATCACAGTGGTCACACGTTTTTAGGTGTCGTTTATACTACGTAACGTGTATGTTATGCAACCAAAACGTTTCTCATGAAATAT
>JAUJPO010043876.1:0-17212 GCA_032270745.1 Tiaropsis multicirrata
GGAAATTCCTGTATTTACCTTATCTTTGTCCTGTTTTGTCCATTATTTCAACTAATTATTGTCCTCTATTCCTGTATGACTATTCAAGGCTGGGAGGCCTGAAAGTTATGGCTTCTTGTGTCTGGAAGTTGTCTAGAAGTTGTCTTAGTTTTCAGTAGCTTCATTTCCTGTAAGGCTCCTTCTGCATGATAAATTTAACATTCCACAATGGGCTATTCCATTTTAAAACCATACAGGGTTATTGACAAACCTTTCTGATCTGCATCTTAATGCACTGGATCAGGCTTCCACTGTTTTGAAATTGAGCCATGCATGTTGTTTTCGTTTTTAGCAGTTTTTTTTGCCAAAAAACTGGACACACTTTTTCACGGGAATCCACAAGGAGAAGCCTGGTCCCCAGTGTATTATACAGATCAGTGTTTAGGGGCAGGTAGGGTCTGTTTAGGGGCAGGGGTGGGGAGGATATAAGACTAAGGGAAGGGTGGGACATTTTTTCATGGAATTACAAATTATCTCTGCGGGAAAGTGAAATGCAATTTTTTTGCACTTGAATACGTGAATTAGGAAAATAATGCATGTGAATGCGTGAATTCAAGGTAGACTAAGGGAGCCTCCTATACAGGAAAGCGAAGCCCTCCTTTCTTCTCCATTTTTAACTTGAAATCTTTATTTTAGGCCTGAGTTGATGGAAATAGAATGCATATTTAGTTGCAACACAAAAGATTTCGAAATTTGGTCTTTTTGAAGAGATTTTGACCTTGAAAGTAAAAAATATGCCAATATTTGCCAAAAGAAATTTATTTCTATAAAAGCATATTAAAATTTGAGGGATGGACTTGTTGATTAAGCATTCATCTTATTGTCTTGAAACAATGGACCTATTTTTAAAGGGTCTCGATATGCGTAGGGTTGAGGGATATGTGTGGCCTAGACCCCTCAAACTCAAACCTTAGAGGGACTCCAATTTCAAAGAATTTTGACCAAAGAGTAACACTTTGGGTAAATCTTTAAAAAATTTAGACCCTCAGGATGACAGACAGACCCTCAAGAGCCGCACATACCCAGCAACCATTTTTGCCTAAGAACCTTATAAAAATAAAAACATGTGCTTAACAGAAAAGACTTCAATTCCAGTAAATAAAAAACAGAATATATAAAGTCATGTCACTATCGAGAACATACTCAGATTCAAGAATCTATGTTGGTAATCTACCACAGTTTGTGCGACAAAGAGATTTGGAAGATCATTTTGATAGATATGGAAAAATTAGAGGTATCGACATCCACAGCAGATTTGATCCAGCATTTGCATTCATTGAATTTGATGATTCAAGGTATAAAATTTAAATACTTATTACATGAAAATTTGCGGTTTTGCAGTCTTGCGGTCGAGTTTGAAAAACTGTAAAATTTAACTATCACAAAAAATGTACTCGATAGCAATGTCAAAATTTTTGAGTACTATATAATTAATCCAAAAAATACCTTAAAACACAGCAAAATACACTTTTTTCCTTGGGTACTGCAAAATTAAAATGTCGTGAAATTTTCATACAATAAAGTCCTATCTCGTTACCCAAGTGGGAAATTCTTTTTAAATAAAATCGATTCAAACCCTTTCCAGTTCAAAAAGGAATTGTAATTATTTACATGTTTTTCAATGGGGGGACGAGCTCTTATGGGCAGAGCTCCATTTTAATTCCAGTGAGCAATTGTTTATTTTCTGTTCTTTTCTTGTCTGCTCAATTTTTACCCATATCCATTAGAACGCCATGCCCATATCCCTTTTTTTATATTATTTGATCATGCTGAGTTAATGTTGTTTTATAATTTCTTATAATTCTATTCGAAACGAATTGGTGGGGTCAAGGCCAACTTGTTCGACGGATCATTAGTGTTTATCAAATGTACTGTGGCCTGTCTAAAAAGGGGGATTACCCCGAATTTTTTGGATAAGTCTTTAAAAGGTATGGAAATTTATCGCATACTCAAAAGTAAGGATGTTTGAGATCATACTGAAACTATTGTTTTCAATTCCAAAAATCTCTTTTTCCTCGTGACAATTCGACTTGTTCAAAAACCAATTATAGAAAATAAAAATAATTGGAAAATATAACTGGGTATATTGTTTTTCCTTTTCTTTTGAAATCACCAGAGACGCTGAGGATGCAGTGCGCAGTGAGGATGGAAAACGATTCGATGGAAACCGAATCAAAGTGCAATTCCCAAGAGGTATTTTATTTATTTATTTGTTTAAACAGTTGAATACAGAAAACGACAACAACGAAGCTATTACGAAATATGAAGCAGACACCTTAGATGTAGACTCTACAGATTCTACAAGGTTTTGGAGCTGCCAAATTGAGCCCATTGAATTTTCCGTAGTAAAGTCTCTAAAACGAGTTTCGAGAACGAAGCATTGAGACAAAATTTTGTCTCTTTTGTTCAAGCAATTTTTAGAGACTTTTTCACTAAAGAACAACATGGTCTCATAGATTTTTATATTCCACAGGGACACCAAGACAAGCAGGATCAAGTCGCTCAGGTGGAAGCAGTTACCCCAGGGGCCCTCGACCAGGTGGCCGACATGGGCCACCAGAACGGACAGATCACCGCATCATTGTGTCTGGTCTGCCAGCCTCTGGCAGTTGGCAAGATCTCAAAGACCACATGAGGGAAGCAGGTGAAGTTGTCTACGCTGACGTTTATAAGGATGGTACAGCCGTTTGTGAATTCAAAAGTTCTAGCGACATGGAATGGGCGATCAAGAATCTAGATGATACCAAATTTCGATCACACGAGGTAAACAATAAAGTTGCATTCGATTCAGACATTTGTTTTGTGGATTCTATTTTAATTTTCTCTTTTTGACAAAGATATCGTTTTGCATTAAGTGAATGTTTTTAAATTAGATCAGCTTTAAATATTGTTAATTATGAGCTTTTTCATTAAAATCGTTTATTTTTCATGGTTCAGAAACTGATTGCTTGTTGATAAAAGTTCCAGGTTTTAAACTCACAACTTTATATAAATTTTCCTTTTGATGAAAAAAGGTTGATTATAATCAACATACAATGGTATGAGAAAAGTGTGGAGATTTGATTTAACAGACACATTAATTAATATCCATGACGTGTAGTTTCCCTTTTATGGAAACCAAAACCGGTTTAAACCGTCATAACTTTTTAGACACAATTTTATCTTTTTTGTAAATTTCATCAATTGTCTTTTCTTCCTTTACCTCTAGCTAGGAATGATTCTCTCATTTTATACATACATACAACTCCATCGTCTTGAGAGAGCTGTATCCTGGTGATTTATAAGGCAAACAAACAAACAAACAATCGATTATTCCCAGAAGGCCATATTATTCGGACCTTCCACAGAAAATTTCAATCGATTCCAGGAAGATCTAACCAATATTGTGTAAGGTTGAACAACCCAACCACCACCCTGAGATTTCCCCTAACCAGATAGCTACTTTTCTCCATAGCTAGTAAATCCAACCTTCCTCTTGATAATCCAAAAAATTTTATGGAAAATTGTTGTAGAACTCACCTATGCTGGTTGACTGCGAGCTTTACTGAATAATTTGGGTGGGTTTTCATGTGTAATAATAACATATTGTCAATTTTGTTTAGCTGTTGATTCAATTCTTTTAAAGCCAACTTCTTCCCCAATAACTTTAATAAAACTCAAGAGCTCACGGTGAATGGATGGAAAGTCATGAAAGAAATATAACGAGAACTTTTTCACGAGCTGTGTGGTCTTTTCTTTTTCACCTACAGAAATATATGAATAATGCTCTTCTTTGTTCTTGCTTTCTTCAATTTCATTTTGTTTTCGTTTACCTACGTTACTTTTAGAGCGAGACATCATACATCACGATCAAACGTGACCGTGACTCACATCGTTCACGAAGTAGATCACGAACACGAAGCAGATCCCCAAGGAGGTATGAATTGTTTTCTGAAATCACATTGGGCTTTTCCAGAAAAAATCTGTGCCCAATGAAAACATTGAGAATGTCGATTCTTCTTAACACCAGCTCCCCTGGATATCCGTGCTTAAAATTTCAAACCCCCTGGATATCCTTGGTCTTCAAATTCTTACCCCTGGATAACCTAGGATATTGAAAGTTTTAAACCCCCTGGCTGGATATCCTATATACTCAACAGTGGGGTATATAAAGCCCATTCCCCTCTCATTTGCCTCGGAAAAAAACGTTTAAGGATGGTAAATGGTACTTTGAAAAACAAATTTCCCTGGGAAAATCTAGTCTCGCGTTAAAATATTCACAAGAGGTTCACTCTCCCTATTTTTTAAGATCAAGAAGTAGATCGAGAAGTCGTTTTCGCTCACCCCAAAGAAGTCGGTCTCGCTCAGCACAAAGGAATCGGTCTCGCTCACCTCAAAGAAGTTGCTCTCGCTCACCCCAACGAAATGGTACTGGAAGCGTCTCTCGCAGCAGAAGCCGAAGCCGTAGCCGAAGCCCAAGTTCTTGAAGTCTTGTATATTTTGGTGTAGTAATGGGTTAGCCACGTTTTTTTTTCATGGAACTTGTTATTAAGTAGAGAGACTTGTCATGTGATAATACACATTTATATATATATACAGTTGACTCGCTCTAATTCGAATCCCAAGGGGGGGAATTTTTGTTCAAATTATAGAGAGACCTTTGACGGTGACTTTTATTTTGTTCGAATAGTAGAGAGATTCGAATAGTAGAGATTCGAATTAGAGCGAGTCAACTGTAACACTAAAAGCTAGAAACTGGCAGATCAAAAACCATTGGTACCAGAGAATTGTATTAAAGAAAAGCAAAAAGCACAATTCAAAAATTAACATTTCTTGAGGATGATTATAATATCGAAATATTCCTGAAATCGATTGTTTAAACATTTCTTTTATTTTGAATTTCAAAGCAAAAAATGTTTACTTATGAATTGTGCTTTATGCTTTATTTAAATTCTCAGAAATTAAATCCGTAGCAAAATATATTTGCCGCAACAGTTTGGGCAAAAATATTCGGTTGCAATTTAACTATCGTTATACACTTTAGATCATTAAGCTCTAGGAACTGAAAAAAAACATCATAAAACTGAACTGGATGTTAAGTAAAGATTCGTGAAAACTCTTTTTTTTTATATTACCCTCTTCATGTCAATATCCTGGTTGAGAAATGTTTGATAGTCTGGTTCAGCGATACCGATTGTGTACTGGCCTCTCTTGTTGATGGCTTTGATCTGCTCAAATGTTTTGGTGGACGCAGACCCTTGGATACGTTTCATGTGCTTGAACCATTCCACGTTTCGCTTACAATCAGACTGAAAAAGAGGAAGAGAAAAAAGTTTTCGATTGTCGATGGTGTAAGTACAATATTTGATTAATGTCTTTTTCACAAATGGAAATTATTCTGCTCTGATGGTTCAATGTTATGAACAGGAGTTTTCAGTTTCACTTGTTTGGGTCACTCGATTTAAAAACGCTCCCGAACGAAGTAAGTGCTCTACTGACTGAGCTTAGCGCCCACGTTACATATTGTAGGATTAATGGTTAAAACATACAAAGATAGCGAGTAGTATAAGGAGGTTTTTAAACTCATACTGATAAAAACGAAGTAAGTTATTGTAAAACCATTTTTTACGGTCGTTCTGTATAATGTTTAAAATTGTATTATTTCGACCTTAGAAGGCAAAAGTAAACTAGATTCATCCTACCAGTTTATAAAAGATATCGGTACTGGTATGAATGGATGTTTCATTGCAAGCGATATGTAAATCCTCAAAGGATGCGTCTGGACGAACATTGAAGATCATCGGACGGAAGGCTTGACAAACAGATTCAAAATCTAATATACGATCATGTTCATAATCACTTTCTCCAGCTGAATTTGTCACCAAGTCAACAAACGTTTTCACTTCTTGTGGTCCTAAGGTAAAACAAAAAGGTGTGTTTAAAAGCAAATTATTTGTTTACAGGCCCGGTTGAACCGGGGAGCGGAAGGAGGCTTTAATTAAGCTCCCCGCCTTTTTTCAAAGATGTAATTTTGACCAATCTAAAGAGTCGAATTTCAAAATTTTCCCGCCCGTCGACCCCAAAAGGTGCAGCCTCTTCATTCAAAAAACGTTCCGCCAGTCCTGTGTTTATAAAGAAATTGCTTAACAGTCTTCAAAGTTTCCAAAGATTAAACCGTACTTAAATACATTAATTATCGTTGAAAAATAGGAGAAGTTAAGGTTCAATTATCGTTTACCAGGATTGATAGGTGTAGGAAATAAAGGTCGTCACACTTTCTAATATCGCTCTTTGCAAAATAAATATTTCTGACTGAATGGGTCTTTATTAAGTTTTCAAACCTTTCATAGCTTCTCTCATCCAGAGGAAGAAACCGATGTTGTTCAAAACATTTTGAAAAACTTCTTTTTCATTCGTAGAAATATCAACTAAACTCTCTTGAAGCTCTTCTGAGTATTCGCTGATCGGTCGATTTTGATCGAACAAGTTCTAATAGAGAAAATAAACAAATAGATTTGGTTTTCAAAATTGGACCCTTCGACCATAATTTATCCAGTTTTATATCAGAAGTTTTCTCAAATTCCCTACCCTAACAGTGTACCTGGCTTTTTCATAACCTGAAAAAACCTATCACTTACCTTGAGTGCCAAATTCTACTACTAATTCTATTTTATTGACTTTTATGTGCATTTTCTAGTTACTAGGTATCTAGTTATCTAGGTATTTATTTGTTCAGGGAGAAGGTTTTTATGGTTCACGAGCCTCGTGGAAAAAGCATCTTATAAATTATGTAGACGAGAAACCAAACAAACCCAACAATACCATACCTTCAGACCTTAGATATAAATATTTTTCCACTAAGCCCTTCTAAGCTTTTTAGCCTCTTGTTGTATGGCGATCCAATCTTAGCTTTTAACATAAATAATGCAATACTCAATTTTACCATTGAGTTTATTCTCGAATCTGAAAGGTTTAGTGGCGCCTTGTTTTAGCTTGATAAATCTTCCAAATCCTAGCTCTTCTATTTTATTTCCTTTTCCAGTTTATTTTCTATAGTCTAGTACCTCTGGCGATATCACAAAGTGCCTTGCGGGGGGAGTGACTATATTTTTCTATGTTTGTACTGTTTGTAGTGTATGTTCGTACGTTCATTGTATTTTCAATTTATAAAGAAAAAAAAAAGAAAAAAAAAACAAATATACCATTTGATCTAAACTTTCGATAGCTATGAAATCACCGCTCAACTGAAGGTTTTCTTTGATCTGTAAAACATTCTTGTAAGCCTTAGCTAACGCTTTGACTCTGAGATAGCAGAAACAGTTGGTCGTCAACTTTCGAATGATTTTGTTTTTCTTTTCATTGTTGAGTTTTTCGTTGATTTTGAAATATCGGTACAATACCTTGAAATGAAGGAACAATAAAAATATCGCAGTAATAATTCCCCTGATTCTGATCGTTTTCAAGATCAACTGGAGCTAGTTTGAAATATTGTACATTCGTTCAACAACTATGGTCATCTTTAGAATTTTGAGGACATCGTAAGTCGTAGTAGAGAGGATTTCATACAGCAAGTCACGATAAAATGAAATAAAAGAAAAGAAACGAGGAATGAAGCTACTCTCCTACCCTTAACTCTTCTTGCAATTGGTTAGGTGTGAAGTGATTGGCAACCTTTGTTTCACTGGTCTCTCCATCCATATCCTCTTCAGGATTTGTCGCAACCGTCCAATTCAAATGCAAATCAATAATAGCAATATCAGCTTTACCCTGGTCCAAAAGCAACAAAAAGTCCTTCAACACTTTCAGAGTTGGATTCAATAACAAATCAACAATAGGATCCACTTTAGCCAAGGAGTCGATACATGTGTAATCTCCTAAGAACAGTTCCCAGCTTCTGGCGAAAATCTTGGAATCACCAAGACGATGGTTATAAAAATTGATGACAACTGCCGTTGATTGGACATTGTAATATTTCCACGCATCGCCGGGACTTCGGATTTGTAAGTTAGCAAATGTTAAGTCACCATCACTAGCTGCTTCTAGCAGTGACTCTAATGATCTGGTTTCAACTAGGTAAATAAAAATGAAAATAATGTGATTTAAGAGAGCTAAAAATGTAGTCACGAATGGCAATGGATATTTTTTGTATAGGAAAACAAAAAGGAACAATCGACTAATGACCGATATCGAATGATAAAAAAGTGCCTAACTCCGAAATGGGATCCATATGAGAACCTTCTCAACTTCTTTTATTCATTTTCTTTCAATTGTTATTTCCACTCATTTTCCCTCATTATTTATAGTGTTAATTCCGTTCATTAAGAACTTGCACTTAGAACAATGAAAAGGTTCAACTGAGTGATCATACTTATTCTATTGCCAGCTTTCTTCATGGTTTCATTGAAAAATTTCAGGATGTCAGTTGCCTCTTTAAACTCTTTTAGAAGCTGTAGATTCCGCTCCAAATGGTCGATAGTTGATCTTCCAGCTCCTCCCTTGACATTCATAAAGATTCCTGTAAACTTCTCCTTCTGTTGTTTGATGGAGCTCAACAAATGGAAAGGCAGCTCGAAAGATACTAATTGCTTTTCCAATTCATCAAGCGTGATTAAAATCTCGTAACGCACGTTTCTAAATGGTCCAATTTCTTGACCTTCATCACTTGTATTCCCTGGAAATATAGAAAATGATGATTATAAATGTTTTACCAGGTATATATGTTATAGAAGCATAAAACTGATAGCATTATTTTTAACTTTTTATTTTTTATGCACTGAAGATGACATAAATCTTTAAAATGAAAACTTTGTCGTTTCTTTTTTGAATATTTATCTATAAAAAGAAAATGTATATTATATAAATATCTAGACCACCTTTAGCTTTAGCGGTTTGTCAAAGGAGTAGAAAGTTGAGAAGGGCCAAGCAGATTAAACGTGAAGTCTTATGAAGTCTTTTCTCGATTTCTAACTGATTCTGTCAAAATTGATTTTACAGACACCAGCATATAGTGAACTAAATAAAGACATACTACATAAAGAACTACATAGATATCATTATAACTTTTTGTTGAGTTGAACTCTTAATCATCAGAATAAGAATTTCTTATCTTTATAGATCTCATTAGAGTCAATATATTTAACTGGGGAAACATCTTTGTGCGTCTTACCCCCTAAGGAATTTTCTATGATGTAGTAGGTTTTAGCCTTAGCTTACTCAAGTGTCACGTGTAGAAATCATTTCATCAAATATTATACTACCGGGTGTTTTTTCTTTAACGTAGTTTTGCACATTTTTAAAAATGAATTTACAGTATTTTACTCATAACCATGAAACTAATTCAGAGGGAGTAGGATATAACCAAACTTTAAGTTATGTAGTCTTTTCTGTATACGATTAAAAAAAGCGATGAAAATCTTTGTTTGCTTACAATATCAATTCAAAAATGGTTGCTTTTCTCTGAGACACCCAGTATATCTTGACAATAAATCTTACATGTGAACTCGACGAAAGCAGCCATAGAAGGCCAGAACAACAAATAATTGAATTTCTTCTCCAATGTTTCAAGTTTTCCCCATTCTTCAAGAAAGGAAGTGACGACAACATGACAATTCCTTCCTGACATTTGCATGTGCAATATGTTCTTGTCTGTTTCACTGTGTTGCACCTGATGAGTAAACACAAACAGGTTATTTTGCAGATATTTTAAAATTAAATTTTTATTCGATACGGCAAAATCTATCCACAGGGTTAGTTTGTATAAACTATATTCTTGTAGTCCTGTTGTCAATAAAGTTTGTGTACATACTTCCTTACTTCCTTCCTAGTCATCTAGATGCTAGACAGAAAAGCTGTGAATGTGAATTTGAATAAAATTTCATGAATTTACAATGCTGAACCTTATTTAGTGGTCACCCTTGATATAACAAATAAACGTTTTTCTTTTTTTATAAGAATAGTTCATATTAGGAATATCAGGTGAGATTTTGGATATGGGACAATAGGTCTATTACTTAAAAAATAATAGAAAAATAAGAATATTTCCCAACCTGAAATTCTTATAAAAAAAGCGTATGGGGAATGGACCAGTTAACTTACAATATTGATAGGATCAAGGACAAAGAATGCCTTGAAGAAGGTCAATGTAGCATCAGCAATGAAGGGTTCAATCATAAATTGGACTTCTTGTCGATAGTTGTCTGTATTCAACCCCACCAGTTTGAAATCACCATGGGCATTATCACGCTTAAAAATGATGAATATATCAATCAAATAGAACCAAAAAAGAATTTGAAAAGCCCTCCCTTGTAGGTCCCTTTTTGACAATTTGAGAAAAATATGGAATTTTGGGCAAATCTTTTAGAAAATTTTGGAATTTGAATCCCATTCAGCTTCAGGGTCCCTTTTTCACGATATTTTTAAAAATTGCTAAAATTTATCCCAGTAGGGCCCAATTTTCAAAACTCAGCGGACCGGGGAATACATACCAACGCTTTGAAGGACCTATCAAGTTTCTCGACAATTCCAACGATCAAACCACCTACTCCCCAAAGTTCCATCAAGTTGAGAAAATTGTTGAACAACTAAAAAGTAAAAAAGATATTTACATATCTATTCAAAAAACAAAATAATGGAAAAATAGGACTAAATCCTTTTAAGAAAGAATTTATTTTCGTTACACTACTGATATACCAGTCGAGTCTAAAATAGTTCTGTGAATGTGACACCCTAAACAATTCTAAGTACAAAATACAAGGCCGATCAAAAGCACAAAACGGCCTAATTAGAATTAGACCGAAGTTTTTAGACCAGTCAAAGAGCGGATAAATGACATACAGGACCAGCTCGAATGGCTTGGCAGACCGGCAAAAAGACCGGTCCTTAAGCGGCCAAATTCTTGGCGGCCTCATTTTAATGAACTTAAAATTGCTAGGGGTGTCACAAATAGGAGCGAGGCAAATTCAAACATTACCTTTAAACCAGAATGAACGAACCAAGAATCCACATCATACCATATCCTTTCATCGAAGTTCTCAGTCAACGAAATTACAATACTTGATAAGGATCTCTCCAGAGTTGAGTTAATGTACTTTGTGTCCCTTTGCTGTTGCTGTTGGTCATCATTGGTTGGATAGTCACCTTCAGGTAATGGCGATTTCGCATTGCTTTGTGAAACCCTTGAAGGAGCAGGTGCCTTTTCTTCATCGTTGGGTATAGGCGGTTTTTCCTCATTTTTGTATTTTCCTTTCTTTCCAGTTTTGCTTTCAGACAGATCTTTATCGTTACTGGCATCTTCTTCTCCATTGTTTGATCGGGTCCAAGTTAAAAGCTTCATGATCATTACATCATACAAATCTCTTGTTAATTGTGCAATGGGAAGCACGTTAATCATCCCTTTGAAAAGTTCCACAAAAGCTTCTATGTTATTGTTGACCCTGAAAAGAAACAAAAGGGTTTTCGGATTTAAAAAAACTCGTACTTAGTGTGAAATTAACAGTATTATACAATTTTTAGATTTTTTTATAAATGAAATGATACACTCTGCATTAGTGTATTGAGCAACATCTGTCATGGTATAAAATATGAAACTGGATACATGTAGTGATTTGACTCTAAAATAATATATAGGAAAATGAATTACTTACTGTTCCATTGGAATTTGGGCTATGGAAAGGCTCAAATGATGAAGCTAAAAAAAAAGTTAGCAAAATAATGGTATTTGTTGACTGAATGTAATCGACATTTTGAAGGCTAATTGTGGCTTGAATCACAAAAGTTAAAACGTTTCCTGACAAGTATCATTAAGTTATATAGTTAAAGTAAGATTTCTTGTGATGCCAAAAAGCGCTAACTTTTACTATATGACTTTCAAGTCATTTCCTAAAAAATCATAGTAATTGGCATATTACAGTAGTTTTTAAATAAACTTTAAACATGAAACTTTTGGATCATACTTTTCGTTATTAAACTACTAACCCAAAGTAACATTTTTCATATTACAATCACAAAAAATCATTCTTTTTAGCTTTACCATCAAAATACAAAATATCCCTTTGAAATTAGTGAAGTATGTAAAGGCTAAGCTTACATCTTCTGGAACCAATTGTTCGTTTGTCAAAAATTCTTGAATGTGGTTTACGATTTTTACAAACTCAAATAAACCACTGGTAACGATGCTTTCCAAGTTCGAGCCGGCTAAATGTAAGACGGCTCTCTGAAATACTGGGTCGATTTTCAATAAGAATTCATACGATTTCAAATTCTCAAGGAGATATCTGAAAATAAAAAAAAAACTTGTGCTGTGATGACAGAATGTAATAAAAAATTTCCACAAGTGAGCCGGAGAGAGTTTTTCCAGTTTCAAAACATATTTGTCACTTTTCCATGAAGAAATCCATATCATTAAAAAAAAATCTTCGATAGTTTATTACTTACTGTATAGTATTTTCTGAAAATGTCTTCTTTTCCAGTCCTTGCAAAGATTCCTTCATTGAAAACTCTTTGTTGGCTTGCCTGCTGTTGAATAGTTCTCGTTCAAACGAAATGACGTGACATAAAACGAGTACAGAACACCAATTACTCTTGAAGTGTTCACTGTGGTTGTGTTCCATTCCCTTCTTCAAAAGTGCCGTTAACAAATGTCCAATTTTACTAAAGTAAGAAAAACATCAAATTGACTGAAAGGTTTTGTTGAAATACTAGATTTAAAAAATGTAATTATCAATATCATAATTAACTAGATTGCTCACACTACTCTATTGGTGTAAGAATCTTATAATAGATTAAGACCATAAAAGAATTGTCAGTGGAATCTTCAAAAATTGCTTGTGTTTCTATATTTGGATAAAAAGAATCTAAATGTCAGAAATCATTTTTCCACCGATAAATTTCCAAAATAAGCATGACTTAAATACAGGCTTAAATACCTGAAAGCATTACCTTAATACTGGTGCTGGAAAAGACCGTTTCATTATTTTTAAAATATCATGATCAAAAAACTTTTGAAAGCTCATTTGATGGTAAAGCATCTCAAGTGAAAGCCCATTGAACGCATATCTCAAGACTTGTTCTTTGCATCCAAAACCTTCCATTAGTGGCATGTAAGAGTACAATGAGCTCAAAAAAGAAATAAAAGAAAAAATTCTTTTATCAAAAGAACTCTCTTTATCACGGATGGTTGATAGATGACTTTCATAGGTTCTCAATAGCTCCACTTGCATATCCTATGACAACAAATAAAATGAAAGTCAAATTCCCTGAAACTGAAATCTTTCATAAAAGACACTGCTGTCATCAAACTTTATGTTGTTCACATTTCAAGTGAACAAACCTTTGCCTGGGTAATCCCATGCCACGTGAGTGGAATTGGGTAGATGACAATAGACAGGGAAGGAATGCTAACATGATGCTAACTACGCCAATTTTGCAAAAAAGCCTCCTGTAACTAAATCAAATAGAATAAAAAAACATAATCCTGGTTGTTGCCCTGCTGACCTTTTATTTTTCTTACCTCAGAAAAGTACATTGGAACAAAGCTATGATTTTCTAATGATCTCATGTAAGATTAAAGTAATTCTAATGGTATGAATAAAAAAAGTTACCCTGATATCTTCCTTGACAACAATGGCTGTTTTCCATGACACTGGTCGGTCTTCATGAGATATCACGGTTAATCTGGCTGCACCTTCAAAGACACCTCTAACGAACAGTGAATATTCGTATAAAGATTTCAAAGGCAAAGTTTGGGAAATATTATGAAGATTTGATTTGAGCATGGAAAGGTACAGCCCTTTTCGATGTTTTCTTTGATAGTCTCTGAATTGATCAGGATAGGATTCACGTATTTGTTCAAATCTTGGTGGCAACAACACATAATCGTCAATTTGAAAATATATGGAATCTAAGAAAGAAGAAAATTAAATCATTATCCTTTGTTTTGACGGTGGCCCAGTGGTTAGAGTGTTCGCATCCCGTTCGGAAGGTTGTGGGTTCAATCCCCAGCCGGGTCAGACCAAAGACTTGAAAACTGGTACTCGTTGCTGTACTGCTTAGCACTCAGCATCAAGGAATTAGAGCGAGGGTAAGTGGAGAAATCCAGGGAAAGGAGTGGCGCCCTCCCCTACCTTAGGGTAGATAGCTAGCGAAAAGGGAGCCTTCGGGTCACCCTCGACTGCGGTCGCAAACTTACTTTACTTACTTATTTGACAAGAACACAAAAACTTTATTTTCAAAAAATAGTATCTTCTTATTAACAACAACAAAATGTTTTTGAAAATAACAAAAGAACTTACTTTCACAGAGATGATCTTCTTTAATTTCTAACAAACGATAAAAAGATTCTCGACGCTGCTCCATTGCAACATAGAGTTTTTCGGCAACGGTGACGTCTTCGTTTGATTCAGGATTATGCCATACAATTTCGTATTTATAGAGCAGCTTGTTGTTTTTATCCATGAGGTCTTTTTTAGCTATATCCAACTCTTGGATAAGACATGGTTCAACAGTATTTTCGCTTATAACTCTGAAATAAAACCAACATAAACATGAGTGCTGTGCGACAGTCCCTTTAAAAGCCTATTTTAAATATCAATTGGTCAAAAGTTTGTGCATTAAGATTGGCAAAATATCTCCTGTCTAAAGTCAAACCTGTTATGACTGTAATGACATTATTCAAAGTTTTTTTTTTTCAATGCAAAGTTTTCGACTACCAACTTGTCAGGGATATTAATATTTTAATCAATTTAACACCCAAAAAACATATTTATATGTTTAATCAAAAACGCAATGTATTTAGGATTTAAAGATCAAAGAAATCATGGGTTATGCCTGTATTTTTTCAAATTTTCTGGATGAATTAGGAAATCTAATAAATCTACAGAAAACCCAGCAGGTTTTTTACCACCTTCAGACACATTTTATCACAATTAAGACAAGGGTGACTGGTCAGGATGATTGAACATTCATGAAAAACAGAGTGAAATATAAAGCATCAGATAGAGCATCTGAGAGCATAACTAAAAGAATCACTTACATATGAGATTCAGTCATCGGTAATGGTCTTGTCATACCTTCATTTAATCCAAACACATTCAATATTACACGAAGTCCTTTTTCATCAAAGATTGGATGTTTGAAGCATATGAAATGTACTTTGATAATGCCAGAATCATCCACCCTAGAAGTAAATTAAAAGGAAAACCTCAGAACTCTATAAAAAGCTTTAAAATACTGTTCATTTTTTATTTCACTGAAGAAAAGAGGGGGGGGGGAGAAATAAAAAAAACACCTAGTGTCTGAACATTTTCCATCAAATTTTTACCACTTCCATTTCTTTACAAAGAAAACATTTCATACCTTATTTGCGGTGTACTTGATGCCTATAAAAAACATTAAATATAAGTAGGATAATTTGAATTTTAGGACACTGATTAGCATCTTAATGCTGGATAACCCGTTTTATTCTTAAGACGTAAAAGAAAGAGTAGAAATGAATGTCAGACTGTAGGTAAGGAAGAGTAGCTTAAACCCTTTAATCATGTACTGCAGTTGGTATTTTTTTCAATCATTACTACATTACTACAATAATGAAAAAATCCCCTCACAAATATAAAGAGAGAAAGACTCAAACGTCTGCAATGTGTGTTCTATGTTCAAAATGGTACCCAGGAAAAGCATTGCATTCAATGAGCAGAAATCAATTTGTAAAAGCCTAAATGCTACGAACAACAAGGGGTATTGTTTTTTTCTAATTGCAGATATTTACTTACAATAGCAGATTTTTCATCTTGTAGTGTTCTTGCATCATCTCCATCTACCTTTCCAAGCTGTTCAAGTTTTAGATAAATATTAAAGCTATCATGCATAAAGGTCTCATCAAGTGTTATTCTTGTGTTCTTATCTTTCCTTGGAAAAGGAATCTTATTAAACAAGTGTCCCAATCTATGGCGAAATCCTTTCTTTTTCTCTTTCTTTCTTCGTCCATTGAGGTTTGGTGAATGAGTTGGAGTTAAACTTCGATCTGAATCAGTTCCTAGTAGCAAATCATTAAATGAATCAATTAATAATTCTTTATATTTAGATTAAAAAGTCCCATACTAGTAAAGTTGTAAAATTAGAAATGAAAGAAAAATTTAAATTTTACCATCATTGCTATTTTCATTTTCTGAATGACTTTCAGAATCCATTGTTATGGCTTCTTATATTCTCTTTGGAAAGATTACCAATTCATTTTTTTCTTGTCAGTTCTGTAGAAATATGAAGTGAAAGTTTAATACAAATAAGTGGTAATAAACTTTTTCAGTTATGACTAACAACAACAAAAAATGTATTGATACTAGTAGAGCATTTATCATCGAAATATTATCACACTGTCTACCGAGAAATGGTTGCAGCTTTATCAGTCAGCTTTTTCAGTAGTTCTTATGGTTGAGTGACTAAAGCACTATAAAATTTCTGTTCCAATGAGTGGTCAACCACCTCTCAACTCCAACCCAACTCCGAGATATTGACTTTTCAAGTTTGTCTATTTTTGTGACGTCACTGGGGTCCCAATTACCCCCATAAAGTAATAAATAATTTGCGAATTTTAAAATTTTTGCGATATTCTGATAGGCAATTTCCCCAGGTTCCCAAAAAACCCAAAAACGTCAAATATTTCAAGGGAAAAGGGGTTAAATTTTGGACCAAACATTGGCAATGCAACGACTTCTTTTAAAAAATCGCTAAAATCTATACTTTTCTTTTTCGATTTCCCACGCATTTTATCTTTATAAAGGCTAAAATAGTGCGGGATCCTGCCTAGTGTTACACACACACAGACAGATTTCAAAATAGTGCTATTAATATATAGACTAGCTGGCAAGCCAGCGTAGCATGCCGCTGGCGCGACATAGAGGTCCTACGGGCCTCAATGTCGCTACAGGAACATCGCTTTGCTCTTTTTAATCAGTAGTAGAACATAGATAGCAAGTTGACGAAGTAGCTAAATTTAACTAAAGTTGAACTCGTGTATTTCGAACTCCTATCAGTGGCAGAAGGTTCTCAAAAAGATTGACGGAGAGTGCTGCTGTTTTTCATGTTCCTTATTTGGAAGTCACTGCTCTTTGTCAAAGGTTTTGAGAACCTTCTGTATCCGTCTCTGCCTATAACTTGAAATATCATGTAAATCGAACAAAATGCTCGATCCCTGAATGAAAAA
>JAUJPO010043887.1:0-17212 GCA_032270745.1 Tiaropsis multicirrata
TTACGAAAACCCCGTGGCAAATAGAACGACTTCCCTCATGTCGGCATATACCGACAGCGGCAAAGAAATAGAATGTATAAATGTCATCGGCACTAAAAGGGTTAAAAAGTCATAAAAAGTCATAGCTGCATCTGGTTTAACAAGAACCAGGTGCGCCAACCAATCTGGAAAAAAACTTACAATTTACACAATATTATACTTTAAACATAACTCAGTGTTACCAAAAATACCTTTAAACTCTTTTTTTCTTAAAATAAAACACTCTTTTCTTTTATCATTTTTATATAGACCAATCACCTTCTGATCTTCTTGCTTGTGGCAGTAATGTAAATCCTCGATGGGCAAAGGTCTACAAGAACAGTAGACAAAGCCCCTTCAAAATAACCTAAATAACAACATAGTAATATTAGTGATTTTTAAAACTTAGAAATTGGTCAGTATCAGTCATCAAAATGCACCTTTATATCTGGACAATTCATGTACATTTAATATTCACTAGATAGCAAAACCTATCTACTTCTGAAATTTTCGATTCATTTTTCAAAATTTTAAAGGAACGATATGATGATTAACATTCAGTGCTGATTATTATTTTTAAATTACTAGGGTTGTTCTACACAGTTTTTCCTATGGTGTTGTAAAATTTCACTTGAAAAAAATAAATGCTGCTAAATTTTTGAAATTTTCAAAACCTCACACAATTTTTGACTGGCATCGGCCTTTCCATCTTTTTGACCAAAATCTCTCAAATCTGATCCAAATTCCTTAATTTATACCCATAAAACCATTAAAAACCCCACCATTATCTCACTTTCACCCACTTTATCAATGGAAAGATTATGAAAAAAATAAACACCATTGTTCATTATTTTTAGGACTATTCAATATATGCAACAAAGTGATTATTTCTTTGGATATCTTACTTGAATTTCGATGTTATTTCAAAGAAGGAGTACAGATCTATCATATTATCGGTGCAAAGCTAGACGCAATGTCTCAAAAATTGGAAGAGGTGCCGTTTAAAATAAGATTTTTCCTAAAGTTTGTCAAAAGGCTTAAACAATAGTGCATTACTTTATTACACTATGTGCAGATCTGTCTTGGTGCATCATGTGAGACGTTGTCCGCATTTAGTATAAAAGCACCTTTTTTATTATTGTCACGTTTTTTTTCAAATTCATTTCCAGGCCAACAGACCTAAATACAATGAAATCAGATATCTGGTGGATTTGATTTGTGATGGCTTTTACAAATTTGAAGCGCTCACAAAGCGTGATTTGAACAATGTCATATGTGGCATTTGTGGGATTGCAGGACGAGCCTACATGGGAGAATCAAATGAAAAGAATTGCTGTGCTCTTAAAGATGTTTGTATTACAATGACTTTCAATTTTATTTTCAGATATTTTTTTGGTTTTTCAAGGTGGTATTCTTATAAGTATTCTTGGACCAACGGTACCATTTTCATAAAGTTTTTGTCTGGTCTCACTGGATTAATTGTCACTAATTTAATAATGTCGGTGAAACGGAATAAATATGAATAAACCAGAAATTAAATCTTAAGGTTTTCAATGTACTTGTTTATGAGTATGAAATCAGAGTGAAACCAATTTTTCCCTATTACAGATAGATACAAAGAAGCCTGCAGAACCTCCAACTCAAGCATTCACTGGCCCTTCAGTCAACCCTCCAACTGAACTTCTTGAAAACTGTTTGAATAAAATCAAATGGCACCTAGTTGAGCGAGGTACTTGAAATTGATTTGTGTTTGAATTGCATCTACAAAATTGGCTTTTAATAGTTATCAACAAAGTAAAAACTTATTAATTTATGTGTTTACATAGTGCATGAAACTCGGAGTTATGTTTTTAATTTTTGGTTTTGATGTCTTATATCGAGCACTTTCGTGCACTATTGTTCACCATTAAACTTACATATGGAACTTTTGATAATTTTTTTCTCTTATAAGGTACGTTTGCAACGGCACGCAGTACATTCTCTTTAACACTAGAAGAAGTGCCTGTGATGGTACCGAGCATGCAAAGGACAATAGAAATAAACACTGAAAAAGAGAAGAAAAATGATTTGTTGAAGGACTCGGCTGTGTTGGAAGGTATGTGTCGGTTTTAGTTTCAACCTTTTAGTCACAGAAAATTTTACTGAAGAAAAACATTTTGAATTCTTCACCAGAAGAAGGCCCAAAAAGTGACCTTTCTTCCTGCGAATCCTTCTATTTCTGGCATGCATTTAGCTAACTATAGCTGACTACATTATTTTAAACACTGACGAGTGCAATTGATGTAAATCTACTGGAACTACATAATACATTTACTATAATGCAGTTTGAATAGTGAACCATTTTCAAGGGAACAATATTGGGTTTTTGCTCTATTCTTCTCACTTTTAAAATTATTTTCAACGATTATATGCCCGGCCGGGTAGGTCTGCTGTCCTTGCCAGATTGTTTTGCTTGCGTTGCGTCACTTTTTTGATCTCATAATCATTAATTTTGTATTTTAGGAGATCCGTTGATGTTATCTAAAATGATGTACGATCATGGTTTATCCATTCAAAGCCTGGATACAATGCAAGATCACATCTTGAAGCAGTTGGCTGAGGAGTGTGGCATACAGACTATGAACAAATCTAAGGTGACTTGAAACATGGTATCAGATTTAGCAGTTTATGCGATACGGAATTTGTTTTTGTTTCAGCTTTTTGACTTAACCTGTACCCAACCCTGCTTTTATAGTAGGAGATAGTAGAATTTGTAGCCTGACCAAAACCGCACACAAGAAAATCGTCTAAACGTTACCGTACAAAACCACCAACGGTAAGATTTTCAAAATGTAAAAAATCGGCCCGCTGTGCTTTTATCCTTAAAAGAAAGAAAAAAAACTTTAAAAAAATTCCGTTTCTGAAACTTTCTAACTAGTTCACTTTTTATAGGATCAAGTGAAATCGTGTTTATTGAAATTGCACATCAGTCTTGTCACTGGTAAATCGTTGTGTCATAATGCAGTCAAAATACCTGGACATACTGGTGGCTTCTATCGTATGACCTGTACTCATGGTGTAAGTATAATTATGGTCAAACTTGGTGATTATGTTCACTTCGTGATTCTTCACTTTATGAATCGTATGAATCTTTAAATCACTTTTAAAACTATTAATTTGACTATTATTTTTGATATTTTCATTATTATTGTTTCGATTGGAGTGTTTTCCTTCGTTGATGTGGATGTGGATATGAATGGATTAGAACAAAATGTAAAAGTTAGGCCCAAGAAAGTTAGCCATTGCTCTAAGTCATCAAAAATATCTCTGTAGTACGTAGTAAATAAAATACCGGATTGTCTTGGATAACTGGCATAGATTTCGGTCATTTGTTTTTAAAAGTCATTTTTAGTGTTTGAACTATTTTATCTAACCCTTTTTCATCTTTCGAAGACGACGGTGTGCTCAAAATTCATGGTGTATCCAGAGACGGTGAGAGATGCGGCCGACCTGTGGTTGTCGCTGAAACACCCACCTGTCTTGTTTATGCATGAGAATCCGTGCACATTTACACGACACCTGTTGAACCGATGTCCAGAGGTCAGTGAAAGATATTGGAGTGACTTAAGTGGTTGTTTTGAGAAGCCAGTGGTTTATGAAGAACCTAACGGAGTAAGAATCTTCTTATATAAACTATGATTATGTTACATTTTATTTAGACATCTAGGTAAGTTGACGACTTTCTAGGAATGTATGTTCGGGGCATCTAATGCTAATGGGCTTTTTCCAGAAAAAGTCGGTATCGGCACGGATATACAGGGCTTTTGGTGGTTAAGAAAAATCCATATCCTCAACAGTGGAAATATGGATTTTTTCTGGAAAAGCCCAACCTAACGAGTACAGGTGTAAAAATTGGATATGGTTTGGATATATGAAAACAACAACCCTGAACTTACAATAATCTTTTTCTCACTTCTATAAAGCTTTTAGCTTACTGCTAATATATATCCACAATTTGCTCGTTTTCAAAGTTTTTAGATATTCCAGATTTGACATCAACAGAGTACCAAGAGAATACCCAGTCTCAACTACAACTTCCAGCTTGTCCTAATAACCCCATGATGCAAATGTTCGCTCACCCTTTAACCAATTCTGCAAGGAGATACGTCTGTGGCGAGACTTACACCGAGAAAGCAAACAATCACAAATCGCACCTTTGCAAATTCCATAACATCGATCTTTGCAAGCAATCCAAAGAGATTAAAAAGAACTTTCAGAATTGCAATTTCAATCCGAAACACAAACGCAGGAATCAGACTGCGGCTTCTACGCCCAATAATGCAATGATGCATATTTTTCATAATTATTTGCACACGTATTACAAGAACGAGGAGATTGTTATGAAGCAGAAGCGTGAGCTGGAGAAATCTTCGGGTAAAGAAATTGTCAGAGACGCTTTGATGCGATTCGTCACAGCAGAATGATGAATTGAATTCTTTTGTTGAATGTCTACATTCCATTGCTGTTGTTATGTTTTGTCGAGATTTGATTAGTTTCATTTCTTTCTTTTTTTATCTTCTGCCGGGTTTGAAAAACAAACTACCTTAAAGGGAACTAATTTTCGTGAAACACGAAAATTTGAACTTTTTAGGCTAAACTAGTCCATTAATTTACCATATAATCGCATAAATCACGAAATTAGATTCCGAAAATCTGAATAGCGAAAATAAATTCGGCGAAAAATTTTCTTCCCTTAAGGTAGCCCCTGTCTAAATTTTTTTTAATCCTACCAAATTAAATTCCAGACTCGTGTAAACATTTTTACACCAGTTGCAATGATCTAAATTGACTTTTTTTACGCTTGTTCGGATTGTATTGTAGCTTTTTTAAGTCCTTTGTACATATTGCGTTTTATATTTATTGAATTTGGTTTTAGTTTTTTAGTCTTTATCTTGAATTTCAACTTCAGCAATTTTGATACAATTCACAAATTACGGAATAGTAGATAGATAGATAGAGCTTGTAAAGTGAAAATTCACTTTTCGAAACGTGCAAAAATAAGTCAAGAAAGGGGTATCATTTTTCACAGAATTAGTTTTTTAAATTTTCGAATTACTCCATCTCCTTTCTATTTTAACATTTCCAAAAATATTGTTTTTCAAAACTTTATTACCATTGATTAATTCGTAAAATTCATAAAAGAGTCCCAGAGTTTAACTGTTTGCCATTCATTAAGTTATTGTGAAAATTTAATACCCTTTTTTATTGCACCTTTTGAGAAGTGCTTCAAACTTTTTTAATTTCTATATTTTTATATTTTTTAGCATAGTAAACATTAAATAAAAAAATTAAAAAAATTAAATTAAAGAAAAAGTTTGAAGTAAAACATCAGAGCAACTTTCAAGATGTGTGACGTCAATTTGGATAAACTTGAAGCTGAACAAGAAATGGTTAGGAAAGCCAAAATGAGGTAATTGTTTTTTCTTACCATTCTGTCATTGGTATCCGGACAATTCCCCGACTGACAATTCCCGACGGACAATTTCCCGACCGTACAATTTCCCGATCAGTAATATTTATACGTTTGAACGACTTTAAACTACCTTATTGGCCAAAAAATGTCGGGCAAAAGTGACGTGAAAAGTGATTTTTTGAAAGTGACGAAAATTATGTCCGACGAATAATTTTGTCCGACGAAAGAAAAATAAGTCCGACGAAAAATTTTGTCCAAACTAAAAATTTGCCTAAATGCTTTGTGTACGTACACAATGTGTGACAAACGAGAAAAAAATATTACCCGAAGCGAATATTATGTGATGAGAAAAAATACACATATATTATAAATAGTGAAGATTGAACGAGACAATTATTAGGAGAATAAAATTGATAAATGACAAGATTATTGTTACTATTATAGACTCGTTTATTAAAGTATTCTATAATTATAACTTATTGATTTTTTTATCCATAATGTGAAGAAGTGTGAAACTTCAGATTTGGACAAAAAATTTCGTCGGACTAAATTATTTGTCGGACCAAAGTGACGAAATATTTTGGAGGTGACGAATAATTTTGTCCAACGAAAAGTCCGACATTTTTTTTCTCCGATAATGATCCAGAACCGATGTCAATTCCTTGTAACAAATTAAACGGGTGTAAAACCATTATAATAAATAGCACTGGCATACTGATGTGTGTTAACAATCGTAACAAAAAAACAAATTTGACATAATTTTGTCTCAAACATTTTTCATCTTCAGGAGTTTGTCAACATGTATGAAATGCAAAACCGCTTCTCCTGTGGTCGTGATTCGTGTCAATGATCCTATGTGCAGGTATGTTGATGTGCTGTAGAATTTATTTGTTATATTTATTTGTATTATTTAAAAAAAACTGTGTATAGACCTCTTCCTTGAAATGTCATGTGCAACACTTGCCTCCCTTTAAACACATTACTATGGTGATTATTTTTCAAGGGACTGTAATCGAAGTAATAACTTTTCATATAAGTGTCACAACAATCCATACTAGGATTGGTTACCTTGGCAACATCTTGAAATAGAGGCAAGTGATGTTCGTGACGTAATTTATGAAAAGTTCTATTGATTTGTGTCTTGTTATTTTATTGGTCCGGAATTTACACCTACTTCCATGTCTCGAATCTGAGGATACTCCCCTCTGCTGAAAACTCTTCTAACGAAAAAAAATTCTTCTTCTTTTTTTGCTCAGGGAATGTTTCTTACAGTACGCAACTCATAAATTTCGAGCAACACTTGGTAAATCGAAACTGGTCAAGGCAAATGACAAGGTATTATAAACTTTTGGATTTTGTCAAAAATTATGAAAATTTCACAGCATCAAAAGATTTCGTGAATTTCTAAATTCAACCGGCTAAACCGCGACATTTCCATGCAATATGGTACCCAAGCCACCTTATTTTGACCTTCATTAATCTTCTTCAGGTTTTACTAGCAGTGTCAGGAGGGCATACCTCAAGAGCTATGGTACATCTTGTGACAGAGGTAAACCATGTTCTAATTTGTTTGAAACCTGTACTATAAACAATGAGGAAAATATGGGAAGAAATTGTACATGGGGTGGGGTGGAGGATATGTAAAAAATACTTTTCAACGCTTCATTTAAAAGATTTTTAGACAATGAATAATAGGGCCTAGATTCCATATGTGTTTTTATCGGTGAAATCCTGGGAGTATATTGATAGTGATTATATTGAAACTTTTAATAAAGGCTCTCGTCACGTTTAGATGAAATTTCCTGAAACTTGGTTACCTTTTCTCTTGTAGGCTTTAAGTGAGAAGGCTCACAAGCGGTTGAGGTTTTCTCCAGGCATCATTTTTATCGATGGTAAGCACCTTCGTTTCATTACCAGGAGTTATCGGTGAATAAAAATATGTTACATCTTATTTTTCTTATAATTTTTTTATTTTTTTAAGCAGGTAACATCCAAAACCTTAAATAGTTTCTACTTTGCAAAAAGACTGTATATATTTTCATTGCCAGGAGATATACTAGGTATTTTCGATTTTTGTTTGGTAATATTAAAAAAAAGTAATATTAAAAATTCAATCTTTTTACCTTTTTTATGTGTTCTAGAAAGCATTACTCTAAACAACAATATTGAAAAAGATGTCAAAGGTTTCCGCGAAGAAATGGAAGGCTATGGATGTCCATTTTACTCTCTTCCCGTATATCAAGTAAACACACGTTTATTAAATATTTCCCTACATATAGGGGAAGATTTGTACATCACTGGTCTTCACTCATTGCCGCGCAGCGTTCGACTAAAAAAAAAATGGCTTAATACTAGACCACCATTGGCTTATAAATGAATTAAACCATTGGATTGGTTAAATATGATGTTACAAGTTGCGTGACTAATTTTTGCTAAGGAATTTTCAACCAGAAAAAAGGTCTAGCGCTGCGTGCGATGAATGGAAAGCGGCCGTATAAGAGAGATTGCACTGTATCATAATATCCATATCGATTTGAAAAATATCCATTGATTAAGAAACTCAATAGCTACTTTACCCGAAGAAAGGGATAATTAATTTAATGAGGGTAATAAATAAAAATGAGTAATGAGTTCTATCATCTGCACACTAATTAATTTAAAACCAATTTGATTTTTCTTCACTTTACAGAATTTTTCTTCACCAGACCATGATGATACAGCAAGGGAAGAATTTCTAAAGAATTTTGAAACAATATCTACGTTGACTGCAAAAACAGATTACATCGAAAAACTGAGGTATCTTTGTATAAAGAAAAAATATCCTCCTATACTTCGTTAATAATGAGATTTGAAAGTTTGTTCATTCGATTTTCCTGATTTTCTGCATAGTTAAAGATTCTAAACCCATAAACCCCTAGATGGCCTTATAGTGAGGTTTTGTGAGTGGAAAGTAGCCCCTAGACAGGTTAGTCCCCTTGAGGTGTGCTCAGCTCGATCATCAACGTCATCTCAAATACTTGAGGGTGTCCCACTATGAGTTTGATTATGAGTTTGATTCTTGTTCCACCAAGTCTTTTATTCAAATTAACTGAACTTATCTGATTCTTCCGATGACATCGACGATCTTCTGTTCTTTAAGGTTACGATTGATCATTCAAACAGCAGCTCAGCACGGTTACAACAAAGTACGTACACATAAGAACATAATCATAGACTGCGATTTGCCGTTCGAAAATTTAGAACATCTTTATAAAAAGAACGTGTTTTTTAACTGCAAGGTATGATTTTCCACGATTGAATAAAAATGTGATAAAATTATGGTTCTCTCGAGACAATGTACAAATTTTCTTTATTAGGCCAGCCCTAAAAAATTTTCGTTTCCGCGTTTCCGGCCGGGTGATAAATTATTTTTAGGTCACCCGGTCGCAAAAGATCGATGAATTTTAGAATGATACCCTGAGTATCACAGTCCAAGTTTTCAAAGAAAATGTTGAATTAGCCATGTGACACTCACGGTATTAGAATGAGTTTGAGAATCCTGAAATTTTGAAAAACCAAACAAACAAATATTTTAACAAAAAAAATATAGTTAGTGACTTCAAAAGTAAATAAACCAGCCGAGGCTGGAAAGTCAGCCAAAATATCTTAGAAATGGTATTAGATGCATTTACAAAGTAGAATTAAGGAGATGGAATAGCTAGCATAGCTACAAGAAAATACTAAAGTTTTAAGTTGACAAAAGTATAGTTTTTGATCTCAAACAACCATCACATTCTGGTAAAAATGTAAAAATAATTATTTTCCGAGTTTTTTTTCGTCACGCGGAAACGAAGAACGAAGAATTTTTTAGGTGCGGCCTTATTTTGATTCATATTAAGAACATCGGTTAGAATAGAACATACTGAGACTGAAAATGCACATAATATAGCCTCAGTTACAAAAGAAGAATGTTTGTTGTATGGCATACTTCAATTAAAATCATCAAACAGTGTCACATACCAAGCAACGAGACTATTGAGAGACTGTTTTCTTTTCAGATAATGATTGGTGAAAATGCGACGACATTATCCATGAAATTGTTATCGAATATCTCGCAAGGGCGTGGTATTTCAATACCTCAAGATGTGGTATGTTTTCTTTTATGATTGGTCGTGATCAAACAATAGCGCTACGTTATGCACACGTCATAATTATTTGTACGTGTATTTGTCCGAGTTCCCAAAGTCCTTTTCGTTTTAATTGTCAATCCGTGAAAGTTATTACTTCTTCTTTGTAATTGAATGTTTGTCTTGTTGTGATTTTGAATTTCCCGAAAGAGTTTTCTTTTTTTTTGAAGTAATTTCTTTGTTTTTCACAGTCTGTTGGAGATGACAGGTATCCTGATGTGATGGTTGTTCGTCCAATGAGGTATTAAAATAATGATGATGATGATGAAAAATTTGCTTCAATTCATCAAATTTATGTAACGTTGCCATTGTAACCATTCATAATATAACACCCGGATTCTGATGCCCCAATTTCTCTCATACGGGATCGATGATAAAACTTGATCAAAAATTGAACAAAACAAATTCATTTTTTGCGTTAGTTCAAAACTGTAACACTAGATTACATTAAAAAAGCATTTCCAACCGGGTCTTATTTTGATACAATATAAACCGTTTTACTGAGAATGTCCCAAGGGGAAAATCGGTCGAGCTTTCAAGTTACAGAAAGTTTTCTTTGTAAAAAATTGACGCTGAAATGTATCTTCACATAGCAACTCTCTGGGTCTTTGTAAAGGTTCTCGATATGTAAAAAAAATTGCATTGTGTATAAAGTTATGGAGACCGCTTTCAAAAGTTGACCGATTAACAAGAGTTTCAAAAATCATCAAATGATGTGTTCTTTTAAAAACAGCCCTAACTGTAGCCTTATATGGAGATACCAACCAACTTGCTTAGCTAGTAGAGCACTCATAATTATTTTTTCTGAAGGGAAATCTCATCAAAGGAAGTGGTGATGTACAATCGTTTTCAACATCTTCCGTCGCTTATCATACCTAACTTGCACACCATGGTAAGAAATCAATTTCATGCAAAAGTTATTATGTCAAGAAATCCATATTCTAGAAAAGCGAGACAGGTGGAGACAATAAAGAGCATTTCTTCTAATTATGTTCCATTAAAAACAACTATATCAAATTTGATATATTTACAAGAAGTTTTCGGACCCCTTAAGGACATAAAGTCAGATATCGAACCTTGTCGCTGTTGTTATTGACAAAATAGGAAGTTACAGTAGCCCTCCATATAACACGAACATCCAATGTGTTCGGGTTATATCGGTAGAAAGTCCACTCTAATCGATCACAATCGATCGGTAACAACCATAATATTTATTATAAATTTCGTTTTTTTTTTTTTCAGGCTGAAACTGGTTCAAGTTTGCAAAGACAAACTGAAGATTTTATCAATGGTCTTCAGGTATGGTATAGTCTATAAAATAATTCTTGGTCATAAGATATATTAGGAGTGCGGTATATTCTCGATATCTAAATGTATTGTTTTTCTTCTCTTTTAGTCGGAATTCCCTTCAACTGTCAGCACAGTTTTCAGGTAACTAATTGTTATCATCTTCGTTTTATTGTGGCTGACAATTTATAGCAGTTAAAGCTCTATTTTTGCAGTAGAAAACAACATATCCAAACTTTGTTGAGACAGTTGAGTGCACTCCAAGCTTGACCAATCCTAACTTCCATGTCATGGTTTGTATCGGTGTAGCTACCAAGGTATTTGAAATCATCAACACGTTCGATCTCTGTAACACTAGATTACATAAAAAAAAGCATTTCCAACCGGGTCTTATTTTAATACAATATAAACCGTTTTACTGAGGGGAAAGTATCGGTCGAGCTTTCAAGTTACAGAAAGTTTTCTTTGTAAAAAAATTGACGCTGAAATGTATCTTCACATAGCAACTCTCTGGGTCTTTGTGAAGGTTCTCGATATGTAAAAAAAATTGCATTGTGTATAAAGTTATGGAGACCGCTTTCAAAAGTTAAAGCTCTATTTTTGCAGTAGAAAACAACATATCACGATTCAAGTTTCTCCTTATTCTTTGTTATTCTTTTTCACATCTATAAAGAGAAGGATGAAATAAGAATGATTGTGTTGTTTTAATGAAATTGTCGGTTTTGAGGAGCTTGATGGAGGGAGCTGAACAAATTGAGTTCAATTAATCTTTTTATTTTTATTTGACAGGACGGGTGATAAATTATGTGCCAATGATTCTTATGACAATAACAACGAAAAATGCGCATTTTGTCAGGTACAGTAGTTATTTTTGAATCAACAGTTATTATATGAGGTGAAGATGAAGAAAATAATTATCAAAACCTTTAGAATTTTCTTGTGTGGAAGATTAAAATTTTATTAGACTCAATCATTTATTACTTCTATCCGAATCTTCTGGCTGTTTTTTTTTCATAGAGCGAAGGTCATCAAAAGTTTAATTTTTTTAATTTTTATTGTTTTGTTCTTTTTGTGTGCTCAGGGGACGATATCTAAAGAAAAAATGGAAATAAATGAACCAGTCAATGGTTGTGGGACTAAAGGTAAAAAATTTAAACTTATGAGCGAAATTAGAAAGTATGAAGAAAGTTTTTTAGTTTTCGATTTAAAAATCACCAAAATTTGAAAAAGAAATTTAAGTTTTGCGGAAATTAATAATGCGAATAAGGGTCGAATTCGCATTAATTAATTCCGCATTAATTAATTCCGGATTAATTTATTCTCGCATTAATTTGTTTCCTTAAGGTACTTTATTTTAAAGCAAATAAAATTACAAGGTACTAGTTTCAGATTTTTTCGAATTTCAGTCCATTTCTTATCGTTTTTCTTCGTTTTTGTTTTCTTTTGGACCCGTCTTAAAAAAGAGTTCTTTACACTTTACTTAGATCTTAAAGAACAGACAAGAAACATTATATTTGCATGATTTTTGATTGTCTCAAACTTTTGCTTGAGAGTTGGAGGACAAAATTTGCATGTGTAAACCCGCTTAACTCGTTTTTTTTTATCTTTTCATTCAACAGGTGGATGTTGTGGTTCAAGTGATGAATGTTCCAGTAATAAATTTAAGTGAGTTTACAGCAATAACGCTCTCTGTGACATTTTTTATTAGAGCCCGTTTACATGGACGTCAAAGCGGTCTGAAATGATGGACCGTTCTGAATTTCTACCTAGTTTACATGAGATTTCAGATCGGGGGTGGTCGTAGCAATTTTACGGGCCAAGGCTTATAAATGTCGACACAAGCGTTTTTCGGTCTTTCAAATAATAAAAGCGCATGTGCAAAACTACTATTCCGATACAATCCGTGTTTACATGTTTTTTTCTTGGCAACCGTTTGAATTTCAGATCGGTCATCGTGAGCGATCTGAAAAATTGAGGCACTCTGAAATCTCAGACCGGTCTGACATGTAAACATGAGGCTGTGGACAGTAGACCGATCTGAAAAAAAGTCTCAGTACGGGAAAAATGAAATTCATATATAAACATGCTCTTATACTTGTGTCTTTGGATGTCTTTTAAACCCCACTTTTTGCATTTTTGGATCATTATGGCTTACTAAATAAATAATTGAAAAACCTGATGATTGACTTGATATTTCAGGATAACAACAGAGGACATCAAGTCAAATCTTTGTTATGGTAAGTCTTTTATCTCTATTTGTCTTAAAGCATCAATATGTCGTTGGTCTGCGTCGGTTTCTATTTTTATTCCTAGATATGAGTAAACGAGATTAGAATATATTTTGTTTCATTTTTAGGCTGCAACTTAACGTTCAAAGATATGGTAAGGAAATTGTTTTAGTTCTTTTTGAAGTCTATCACACTCTAAAAAACAATCCATAACTAGGATGTCTAAGGATACCAAAAAATCACCTTAGGATTACTCCCTCTCCGGAGACGAAAATTTTGCCTAGCTGACCGGCTATTTGGATGCTCTTGAAAGTGGCCTGTTTATTGTACCAATAGTTGAGCTTGTTCATATCAACCTTTTGAAGGAAGAAGCAAAGTCTATTGACATTCAGTCCGAGATTGCAGAGCAAACGATCAAATTGACTACATTTCGAGTTTTGATCTCGAATTGAGGTTGTGGCCATGCCAATTTGAGACCACTTAAGTTTCCCGTATAAAAAGTAGATCTCTTAACCGAGTTTGGAGAACGAAGTATCTCGATTGGAGACTTTAGTAGTAAAGAACGACGTGGCCTTAAATTAAAAGATGAACTATATGATTTGCTAAGATCTGAGCGGAAAGATTTTTGGAGGATGTGACTTATTGTGATTTATATTCTTTTGATTTTATTTAGAATCTCAACATATCTTCGCTACCTCAACAAACACTTGAGACGATATCAAATAATATTAAAAGGTAGGCGGGAAAAGAGAAAAATCGAAGAAGAACGGCGCATAGCGACCCGCAACCGTTTGTCCTGCACAATCTAATAATAATAATAATAATAAAAGGTCGTGCATGGAGGAATTCCCCTCCATGAGACCTACTCATTTCAGGGGTATTTCACCATGTCGAACTATTTAAAATTCAAATTCGTACTTCCTGCGTAAGGCAAATGAACAATATTGACTAATAGAAATATCTTTATTATTAACAACTTGGTAAAGTAACGATTTTGATGGGCGACCTCTTCTCGTGTAGTGGTCATCATTAAATGTCAACAGTTTCAAAGAAGAACACTTTGATTGGTTAGATTTTACGAGATAACGGTCGCAGGTCGCTATCTGCTGTTCTCCTTCGATTGATCTCACTTAATGTAACCTTTTATCTGTAACGTGTTATCTGTTCTGGGACTGTTTGATAAAGGAGAAACAACTGGCTATTTTCATTTTGTTTTTAAACTTGTCATTTTTACCAATGGAGTTTGATGTGTTAAAGGTTCTTTCGATATTTACAAATGGTCTAGCAACCATAGTCTAACGGTAGAGCACTTGGCTTACGAGGCACACGTTTGGGAGTTCAATTCAGTTTCTTGTGTGATGAGAAGGAGATGTGATCTACTTTTACGTATTTTCTTCTTTCTTTTAGGGCTAAGATGAAGGAAACGATCCAGGACTTTCTGTTGGAATGACTCCAAAATAAATCCATAAAAACCTAGTTTCAGAGTAAATTCGTTAACCCATATAACGACGATTTTCAAAGTCATCCCGCATTATGTCCCGCTCAAACTATTTCAATGATGTTCCAGACCCATTGTATTGTTGAAACCCCTACAACGTATACGCGTTGTCTCGGCAAAGCTTCACATGTATCCAAACCTCATGACTGTAATTTTTTATTTCATTTGAAAGATTGAGTTATGCATCTGAAGCCTTTGTGATATCAAAATGCTGGTTTGGTGTTTGGGTTCGACTAAGTTTAAGAACTGATGAGCTTTTTATAGGTGTGATGTGTTCTTTTCAAACAAAGATGCATTTTAGCAAATGTTTTTAGAATTGTTTTGTATTTTGTTATTTTTATTACTTATATTTACGCTATAAATTGAATAATATAGATATAAAGAGTTGGCTTTCTACTAAACAAAGATTTTATATGGTTATTTGAGATATTAAACCCGTTGTGAAAAGATACAGAATATGGCCAGAAATTCGCTTCAAACACACCCAAGGGTTTAGAAACTAAATTTTTATAACATATGGCATAAGAAAAATTACAATCCCACGTTTTGCCTACTCTAAGTCTAACATCAAATTCTCACCTTGAACATGTGCCTAGTCAAAATATTTCAGGAACTACTCAGTAATGTAAATTCTATTCTTTGCAACTCAGCGAGGGAGAAAAATTATTTCAAATTAGGTATACATCCAGAGTGAAAATCTTTCAAAAAGCACTCCATTGCATGCACGGAATTTTGGTTGGGATTCTGTACATGTTTCATCAAGTTACAATGTAACATATTTGCTTTTTATTTACAACTCACTTATTATTTAATCTAGCTTTGGTAGCTGTTTGTTTTTATGATTTCGTCATACAAGGAGATTTCTTATGGCTAATTGATGATGTTCCCAAATGTTTCGATGTTGCTCTGTTTATTTTTTATAGTGACGTATTGTTTACTAACTGACTTTTAAATCTCCATCTACGTAAACGTGTATCAATTTTTTTATAAAGTAATATTAACTAAATCTTTTTAGTTAATACTGATGAAATAACATAAAGAAAAGGGTATGGATTACTCCTTGTGTCTAACAACTAAGGAGCAATTGGAAATTGTCCATGTAATGTATCAAATGTTGATTTGGTAACCAGTAAGTTATTTATTGCTCATCACTCTCTATAGATAGTCGTGATACTCTTCGCATTGTTATTTGAAAGTTCTGGCTCTGATATGCTCTGGTTTGCTTTTACCAAAAATGACCAAAAATGCCAAAAACCGTTCCAATATATTGGTAATTTTGGCGATCTTTAAAATGTCATAACTCAAGATTGGCTCAACCAATTTTGACGAATGACCCCTCATTTTTTCTCTTTTTTCGAGCTCTTCAAGATACGCATGGTTTTGAGGGGGTAAAATCAATTTTGAAAATTCATCGCGAACCCTACTTTTAGACTCAATTTTTTAAACCTTATAAAAATCATAATATGGTTCTCGTTTTAATTAATTAACTTAAGTAAGTGTTCTTACTGCGCGTATCTTATTTTGTTGTATTTTTCTTTCTCTATCTATAGATATATTTAAAAACAAATTGAGTCGCTGTTGGATTTTCTATATTAAGTCATTTGAAACTCCCAACACGCAGCAAGAGAGACTAAAGGTAAAGCCTACTTTGCTGATCTTTCAAGTTCAAACCTTCGGAAGCTAGGTGAGCGTGAATAGGATTTTTGATAAATTGGAAAGTTTATTAAGGTGAATTTTTGAAAATTAAGCCTTAGAGGGATTAGGTTTGTTCACGAATCTTTCCAATTTCACGAACCTTAGAGAGACTTACTACTGTACTAATTTTCTAAAAAATCTCAAAATTTGGACTTTATGTTGAAAATTGCGAGACTTTCGAAGTTCGACATACCCTTCACCCTTTTTGCCGAAGTAAAATTCCAATGTTGTTTGTTTAAGTTTTGATGTCTAAAATGTTTTTGCTGGTTATTTCTTGAAAGTGCTCTAAAATGTTCAATATTTTGATGCTATTGTGTTAAGACACATTTTATAATGACGTATTATTTTATAACTGACTTTTTTATGAAGTGAAGTAATATTACTAATCTTTTTGGTTAATATTGATGAAATGACAGCGAAACTCCTCCCCAACTCTCCTTTTAATTGATCAACACTTGAAACTGTATCTATCGCATTTCTTTTTGTTGTCGTGCAGTTTCAGATAACCCAATAGCTTGTAATGATTTGATGTTCGGTTAAACTGGCCAGAAGCAGTCGAATATTTATCTCTTCAAGCAATGGTTTTTGTCTGTTTGTTGTTGTTCGTGCATGTTTTTTAAACGTTCATTTCACAGACGCTATCGTCTCAATGTCGGAAGAGAAACATTTGCTAAATCATGTATTATATATATTGTTTTGTTTGTTTGTTTATTTTGCCGTCTCGGGTTTGCTTCCTTTTTCTTTCTTTTTCTTTTTCCCGTGAGGTTCTCATACGGTGCGTCGCACCTGGCTCTACAATCGGTGACTTAATTTTTGGCAAAAAAGGGAAATTCCCAAGAATTTTCAAAACCACAAACGATTTGGAAGT
>JAUJPO010043898.1:0-17191 GCA_032270745.1 Tiaropsis multicirrata
GAAATTACAAAACAGCGGGAAATTACAAACTAACGTAAGCAAAAACGTCAATCGAATTTCAATCAACCATAAGATTAAACATGCTACACTCGACTTTTTGCAGCAAATGTTGCGTTGCAAGCGCATGAAAAAGTGTCTAGTGTAGCCTTAGCATAAGAATCAGTTAAAGTTTCATTAACCTTTTTTTCGTACGTTTGCTTAAGAATCAGTTAAAGTTTCATTAACTTTGTTTTTTTGTACATTTGCTTTTAGGCGTTGTTTTGTACGTCGTTAGCTCACCCGCCGGCTTTTCATTGCTATATGATGTACGACATATCATCAGAAGAAACCGTCAAACAAGTCATACCTGGTTTCAATTTCTTCTCTGATATCCATCACTTACACTGTGGAAACCTGACTGCTCATTTAATATGGTTAACAACCAGGCTGATCAGAACTGGTTTCTACTTGCGCTCCCAACCTTTGCTCACATTAGCACACTACATGTCTTCCACCATCTGTAAGGATATCAACACCACCATAGAAGTAAAACTTCTTAGAATCAATTCCTTAAGATCTTTAGGGCGATTGGAAGAAGCTTTTCACCATTTCTACCACGTCACCAGTGGCAAGACACTTCCATCACCTGGCAACTTCATTCGCGCTAAAGTCACTTCAAAACCGTTCGTCTTCAAGAATACCAAACTTCTTATTGATCCAATGAACACTCAATGTTTGCACCATGTTTGTGGTATCAACGTTAACCAATCACCATACACAAATATTTACGGTAAAGAACTTTGCAATAAAATCTCTATCGCTCAAGCAGGTCTTTTGGCATCGGTTGCAGAACTTCTGAACGAAATCCCCATCGAAGCGGCACCATCGGTTTCCAAGGAAACGAGCAGTTCAAGCAGCACACCCATTATGAACAGTAAAGAGAAGATAGCAAAAGAACGAGGTTCCCCTCCCTCTAAGAAGTCTGATCGTAAAATCCAAGCCAAGAAGTCGAAGGAGAATATCCAACTGATTGATGTGAAGCAACACTCCATGAACAATTTAAAATGGAAATTGTTGAGCAGCGCTGAGACTATCGTTAGAGATATCTTGAAGATGATAGTTGTCCCCAAAAGAGGCGAAGGTAAGCCTTTCATGCTATTCAGAACTAATAGAATATGATTTTTATCTCAAATGAAAAAGGATTCAGTAGTCACCAAAGACCATTGCCAACTTGCTTTCGAATAAAATGTCACCAAAGACCATTGCCAACTTGTTTTCCAATTCCTTTAATAACCTTGGATTGTGATTCTTTGTTTTTCAGACAAATTGCGTTCCGAAGAACTTGAAACATATATCAGAAGTCAAATGGAACTTTCGCACATCGAATTTTCTCGTTACCATGCGTTAGCTTCGGCTAATCATATTCATCTGTGTTTAAGTGCAATCAATTACCATACAAAAAATGATACAATGGTGTTAGTATATTTCGCTTTGTCTTTTTCAAACTATTGTGATGATTTTAAACGTAGTAAATGTTGATAGATATATTCACATACATACCATGATTTTTTTTTATGATGATGATGGAAATGTCGTAATTTTTCGCCCTAAGAAAATATAGCAGACCTGCTCAGTTGTGATTTTTGGACTTATGAGCTTTTCACCGTTATTTCTATCATTCATCACGCTTGGTTTTATTTCTTAACAGACAAGAAGATACCACCAACATATACAATCACCTCGACAAGCCTAAAGAAATATTCGACAAAGGCGACATGTCAGTTGATTGTTTAACGTGGCTTAAATGCCGTCAATTGTTGTCAAGCCGTCTATCCGACGAAGATAATGCTGTCGGACGTCTAGCCGGTCCGTTGCTGTCGTTTGTCGGCCGTGTCGGTGGTTTTGAAGAATATGTTCAGAATGCGTTGGTTGAATGCAAGATTTTTAACGACACAACGGGTGCATGTGTGTTGAAATTGTTGCAGATTCAAAATGATTTAAAATGTGGAAAAGACACTCATGAAATTGTTCAAAGATTAAAGGTCAGCAATCTTTATTCATTCTTTCAATTTTTATTCATCTTCATTCATCTTCGTTTTTTCTTTTCGAAAGAAATTTCAGGCTAGTACCAGTATACTAAAATCTTTTATTGTAAAATTCAAATCCTCGCCTCTAAAGTGCATTCAAAACAACAGATAGAAAATACCTTTAAGGGAGATTCCCATTAAGAAAAGTCAAGTAATTTGTTATTTTGGATTATGAACTCTTTAGCTCTGTTTTAAGTATACTGATTGGCTTATTTATTGAACTTGATAAGGCTACAGCACGTGTGTGTAGTCAGTGATTATCATAAACGACTATCATGAATTGATTATTTTCAAACCGAAACCACCGCCACCACCACTGCAATTAAAATAATTAAATCTGAGGAGCAATTTCTCTTGAAAAGGTTTCTTTTCCATACAGGATTTGCAAGACACGCTGTGTTCTTATTGGATCCAGCCCTCATCCTTGGTCACACTGCAAATTGAAGTCAAAGTGCTTTTAACTGATATATCTGCATTACTCAATCCGACCAATTATCTAAAGGCTCAGGAGGATTATGAAGAAATCGAAACACACCTTCTGAATCAGGTTTGTTAGAAAAAGAATTACGTCATTATCTCGATATGAATTACGTCATTAGTGTCTCAAGGTCATTGTTACCAGTTAACCACTTGTCTGTAAATGATGAAATAAAGTTTCTATAGGCCTCTCTAGAAAGTTTCAAAAGATTTCGACCAACCTGGACAGTGTTATTTGTCTCTCGTTTGATAAGAATCGACAGTAAACCTGGAATCCCTTTTGACAATATTACACAATCCTTACACAATCCTTTATCAAAATGCGCAGATATCCTCGGATCAATGTATGTTTTGAATAGTTGTTATATGGTCTAATTCCATTCAACGAATGGTTGTTTTTTGTTACCAATAGCTCGTTTTACATGGATACAATTTTCTGTAACCAATAGCTCGTTTTACAAGGATACAATTTTCAGTTACCAATAGCTCGTTTTACAAGGATACAATTTTCTGTTACCAATAGCTCGTTTTACAAGGATACAACTGCAAAATGTCGAAGAGGATGCCGATGCCATCTCAAATCAACTTTCACTTCATCTTGTTCAGTGATTTCACCTCCATTAAGATGCGTTTGTATCGCGCCAAATCACTTGGTATGGTTCACGCAGATCAACCGATGCACGCCAAATTGTGGAAAGAGATGATCAAGGATATTGATTCCATTAATGCGCTGATTGATCGGTTGACACACAAGAATGCTGCCGTTAAAACTGAGCTTACTCAACTGAAGGGTAGGTAATGTTTTCGCAAATTTTGATTCCATCTCACATACACTTAGTGTGAATGGCAGACCTATACAAAACCGTTCGGCGTATAGAACGGATATAAGAAACACGTTTCGTTAGAGCTAGAGCATGAGCCTAACATACACTTAAGCAATTTAGCAAATTGCAAAACCACCCTTTGTAATTCTTCTTTGCTGTTTTCTTTCAGGTGAAATCCAACGCTTTTTGTACGAACTTGATGAAATTTCCATGACAACTGCACTCGATTGCTTTTTGGAAATTATTGACTTCACAAGAAACACTACCATTGATTTGAGGTAAAATCTCTAAACAACACGAGTTTTATATTTCGTTTTCAAATAAAAGTTTAGTTGATATGGAGTGTCAAAGATCTTCTTTTTTTAAGTTAGATCGCAGACTTCCATAATCCTCAACTATTATTTCCATAATTTACAACAGTCTCCCAAAACACTATATCTAGACTGTCGTTGTTTCTTGCTGAATATTTTCTCATTAAATATATTTCTCCATTTCAGTATCATCCGAAAATGTTACAACGAGATGACGTTGGTATTCAGTCAATACCTCAAATTACGTCAAAAGCCAATGACGCCCGATTTTGATGAACGAAGGCGTTCAAACACAAAAGGAGGAGCGTTACGCCCTAATCCACCCAGCATGAAGAAACAGCAGACTCATCCCAAAGAATCTCATCGCTTATCACGTGGTGCTTGGGTGTGCATTCGAGCAGCAGGTGTTATAGCTAAGGCGCAGCGCAAATCGGAACTCTTAGCTGGGGAGCTATCAGTTACTTCTCTCACTATGGAGCAGAACGCGTGGAAGAACTTACCATCGTTCGCTGTTGAGGATCTCATTGGTGTTGAAAATTCCGATCAACTGAAAGAAGAATCGAACTGTATTGTCAAACTGAATGTTGACACAAACGTAGAAATCACATGGGTGCATTTGATCAAATATTTAATCCATCTTCGGCGTTATTGTAGTTATTCAAGCTTAGCTTTAGGTGATTTTGATAAAGCTATTGTGCGCATCCCATTCCGCTCCACAGCTAAAACAATCAAACTGAGCGTCATCGCTAAATATCTTGCTGAACATTTAACCGTCTTTGATAAAGAGTGTGTTCCAATCTTTCCCATCGACCTGATCTCATCCTTGGTTACAAGCGTTACGGCTTCCATGGCAACAGTTAAGAAAAGTGGATCTGATATTTCTCAACCAGTGTCACCAGTCAAATCACCCTCAGATTTTATTGAAGACCACCAAGGTATCTTTTTCAATTTATTTGAAGAGCTCGATTACAATAGAAACTTTTCGTTTACACAGAAAGGAGGAAAATTATACACATTTTATTTAATATATTTATGAAATTTCTGGATACACCCATCACACCCTGGTCCGGGTTACTCGAAATAATGACAATCAGAATTTCTAGAAAAGAAAAGCTATCGAATCTCTTTCAAATTGAATAGATTAATCAGTGTGTAGTAGGGTTGGAGAAAGTAGTAAACGTCTTTACTTGAAAAGGGTTTTATAAAATTGGACATCTCACGGTCTGACGGTTCTTTTGTAAATTCATAAAAGTAAGACAACATCCCCTTTTCACAAGTCTACTTTCTTCAACCTTTTCGTAATATGTAAATCCTTTTGTTTTTATTTCGTAGAAGAAATGGACGACTATCCGGACCAACACACATTAGATCCAATCCCAAAACGCATCAGTACAATTGAGAAGGTCGGTGATCGGGTGGATATGGTCAAAGTTCGGAATCCTCTACAAGCCGGTGATCTTGAGATTGCCATACAATGGTACAAACCAGAGTTGACCAGTAACTTAGATAGTGATTCTGTCTTCTTGTTTCTTGCAATGAACAACAGACCAATTGCTGGCAATTCTTCATCCAATAATTTCTCACAAGTATCTTCCTTGTTTCATATCGTATTCCGACTTGAAGATTGTATCGCTCTTCACGACGTAATGGTGGACTTGATACAAAGCTCTGAAGGAGATCAAGCTATAAAAGCAGGTTAGGTTTTGCTTGAATTTTTCCTACCGTAGAGATCGGTTCACATGTACGTTCATGTCCTTTTTTCTTTCATCTTTTCTCATTTATTTAAGTATGCTGATCCTTTGTGCAAGGGGTACTAGGCTAAATTTGCTGCACTTTCAAGATTATATGAAGTTCTGTTTGATGGTGGTATTGTTTGGATTACGTCACCATTTGCAGTTAATGATCGTTATGCTACCAAACCTCCCTTTCTTCACACAGGTCAAGCGACTCGCCAGATGATTGTTGGAGCAATTGCTACTTCACAAGCCGCCTCCAAGATGCAATCGGTTATCTCATCAGTGCAAAAGACCCGCACCAAGAGCACCGTCACACCACCATCAAGACAAGGAACCAGATTGGTAGAAAGTGACGATGAATTGAAGCTAAAGATGATTCCTATTGTGCAAAGAATCTCTGATTTTTTGAAGAAGAACACTGTCATGACGTCAACAGCATCAGTTGCTTCTTCCATAAACATTGTTGAAGAAAAGGTCAGTGGAGAGAGAAGTGTGACAATCTGTATCACCAGTCACTTTGCGAACATCCCTGCACATATTAGAATTACTTTTTCTTTTCAATCACCACCAGACGTTAACGGTGCATTTACGCACTTTGTTTACACTTTAACCTTTCCAGCCCGAACGACGTATATCTACATCTTGAGTTAATGGTTTTTTGAAGACATAATGGTCATATTGTAGTTGAGAAAAAGGCCATGGAAGTAAATGAATTGTTTCTCTGTTATTTTTTAGATCACAGCCATGGAGATGTCGTGGTCCAACTTGCTGTGTTTGGAAAGCATGTTTAATCCAAGTCTTGGCCACATATCACGTGTACCTGATACCTTCTTCGCTTGGTTTATTGAACATTTTAATCGCTTAGCTCGTCTTTGATTGGTTTATTGAACATTTTAATCGATTGGCTCGTCTTTGACAAACCCTATAACCACCCTAAAATTCGATGAAAAAGTGTATTGTTTATATGTAAAGACTGAATGCCACGGTAATGAATACCAAGGTATTAGTAATTTTAATTTAGTTTGGAAAGTTCTAACAAGTTATAGTGTTGATTCCGATGCTTTAATATATAACTAGTTTTTCGCTGTAAATATTCCAATTGAAAACATTCTAATCTAATAAAATAATTTGATAAAGCTCAATTCAAGTTCACAAACGTTTCTATTCGTTGATCAACCAATTAAAATATTGTTCGTTTGTTCGTTCGTTACGCACTTTTTTCGATAAGAATGTTTAGGCATAAACCCTCGATCGTTACGTACCCTGTTGTTCGAAAGAAAATAAATTTACGAAAGTTTTGACCGTAATGCTAATTCTGCGTAGTCTCGAGATCATTTAGTTTTTACTGATTTATTTTGCATGAGACTAAAGTACCAACAATCGAAAAAAGATGGAAGGAGTGATTCAATTGCAGCAACCTTCTTGTGCTATGCTCTGGTTAACAAGACAAGAAAATGTTTGAATGAAAGAAGTGTATATTAATAAATTAGTGTATTTTACAATAGTTGAAAACTCCAAAAATCGAGATTTCTGATAAAAATAATAGAAAATGGGCTTCATTTCCAGAAAAAGTCCGTATCCCCCTTGTTAAGGATAAAGGGTATCCAGGGGGGTCCAAATTTTTCAATATCCTGAGGCTGAAGATATACAGGGGGTAAGAATCTGAAGACCAAGGGTATCCAGGGGGTGGGGTTCAAAACTTTCAATATCCTAGGATATCCAGGGGATAAAATTTTGAGGACTAATCCAGGGGGTTCGAAAATTGACAACAGAAAATATAAAACTAAAAATCACAAAAGAAATTGTCCTCTCGCCTCTCAGTATTGAACTAATTTACATATATACAAATATGTTTATAACTAACTTAATTTTAATTCAACTCTAACTTTACAGGTTTCACATAATGGCTCAAACGTTCTAAATAATGTGAACTTTTACGTTGACGTCAGCATTTTTGAGCACAATTTCAGCCGTTCAAACGATTATTCAAATTATTATTTTTGACATTGGGTTTCAAAGAGTACTGATTTTTTAATCAAAGTTTTATCGAAAGGAATTTACAGTCGCACTTCAGTGTCTTTGATATGTCTGTCCTAGGTTTTATCTGCTAATGTTATCCCGTTGCCAGGGAACGGCTTTCTTCTTCACCTGGAAATTACTTTTTTATGGGCCATAAGCAGATAGTTCACAAATATGGAGTATTCTTGATACGCCTTGTTCAGGTTGAAATAACTCAATTCCTTTCCCATGAAGAACTTCACGACAAACGAAAAACAAATCAACGCCACTCCCATCAATGATTGTTGTACATAAATTGCGATTGATTTCCCAAGTGTCACCAAAAACGTAAATTTGTGTGTTTGATAGACGTGCTCGGAGTTCTGCATCTAAATTGCCTCTGTTATAGATGGCAACAAACTTGACGTGATAATGTTGCCCCAAGTCCACTCGAAGCCAACTTGTAGTCTGGTGCAGTGCATTGTGATAAAAAATACAATGCACTGGATCTTCTATGACCCCGTCTGTAACTACACTCATTTTATTTAGGGAATGTACTGATGACGCTGTCACCAATTTCTTGAAAGCCAAGTTTTTCCCTGGAACATAAAAATATATGGAAAACAATATTACTCAAATCTGATTGGTGGAGAGGGTAACGAAGAGTACACTATTGCAAATAAAAAATGCAAAACGAAGACATTTTACGTTTGGTCGTGAGAAAAAGGTGTGGGGGGTTTTAAAAAATATCAAATTATTTTAATTGCGGGCGGGGGGCGCGTTTATTCGGCATCTGAGAGAAAATGACTTATAAGTTTAAAAGAAAGAGCGCCATCTTTTCTGTACTCGCAAGATGAGCGAAAAGCGGGGTTTCCACAAACCGCGAGCGGGGCGGTGCGACCAAGTTACTATAAATTTGTGTACAAAAAAAATTCATTCGTGACGACAATGAGCTATAAACGGAAATTTTGATCGCATCGCACCGCGCTCAACCGTTCGCGGGGTTTGTGGAAACCCAGCTAAAGAGAGCTTTTTTGTTGCTTGTTGTTTTTTTTGTTTTTTTTATTAATTTTATTATTATTGTGTACAGTAAAAATTCCAAATCATGCACAAAGTGGGAAATATTTTTAATTATTCTCATCTCGGGGTGAAAACAATATTAATTTTCACCCCGCCTCCTTTTACGTGTGTATCCCGAAAAAAATTCACCCTTCGCCCCGGGGTAAAATTTGCTATTTTTCACCCAGTCTACATGTAACATGCCTCTTACTCAAACAAAGGTTGTCGTAGCCTTTAGGACAAAGACATTGAAAACTTCCGTCTTCATAATTTGGTATACACTTTTTGTTTGGATTGATACAAGTCTCCTCCCATTCACAATCGTGCTGGAAAATGAACAAAAGAATTAATGAGCTGATTGTCACAGCTGCAAGCGAAGCGAGTTATGATAGGCATTTATTGACTCTCTTTTTTTCAATCTTATGTTTTACAATTTTAACAATTTTATACGTTTAAAAGCCGACTTTAACAGAGATTGACGGTTATGTGACCAGAACGCCACCTGGGGTAATTAGCGATGCGAAAGGTGGAAGCTTGAACCCGCAACTTTCCAGTTTAAAAAACAACCTTTTTCGACCACCACTCCAGCAAGTTTTGCTGTCGGGGAATTTGAAAGGAATAATACCTCGACAGCGTAATGAGCACCTAAAGGTGAAACAACAAATTTTTCTGCATTTCGAAATCGATCAGTGGATAAAAATTGACATTCTAAATAAGCATTTCCTCCGACTCGCGTATTAAAACTCCAACATTCTTGTAAACCAAAGCAATGGACAATACATTCTTGATAAGTTTGCTTATGAATAGTTTCAATAACACTTGTTGTGTTTAAGACATAGCCTTCATGCGAGACCATGTTAGCGTAGCCATAGGTAACATTTCTTCCTATAAAGATAATAATACTAGTTTTGACTCAGTAGTCTTTTATCTTTAAACGTGCAGAAAAGACTTTAGAGAAAAGTCATGTCTTTTCAAACTATTTTAAGATTTTACGATTATAATATTTCATTGACAAAGGCCACAATTTTATTTTTTGTCATTATATCTTACCGGCAATTTGATGGTTTGAAGTCCGTTTTATTTGTTGACCAACGGAAAGCTGTAATGAACTCAAAATTAACAACAAAATCATTTTCAGAAACTGAATTCTTTTCAAATTTCACAAAAGCTTCATAAAAAGGTGATATGACCTGAAAAAGAATTATTTGTTGATACCAAAGCTACTCGATGGAAATCTTTTTGAAATCAATTGATGTGTGGTTAAGAAGAATGAATGTCCTGAATTAAGTAACTATGGAAATATTTCAAACTACTTGAAGAAAATTTTATTAATATATTAATGATTCATATTTTATTTTTGTTTGGATAAAATATTATCTCCTTTCCCATGGATCATAGGTGAAAAAATACAGTTTCGGAAAAATGACCATTGATGTAAGAGAGGTCAAAATTAAATTTCTTATTAATATTCTTTCAATTTTGTCAAACTCATGTTCTATATTGTTTTCGTTGTCTGGACTGAGTCCGAGAGGGGGTGTCACTGATATGGTCCTTGACTATGGTAGGTAGGTTGGGGAGGGTTTTTTTTTATTTAACTTAAAATGGTATCCTAATAGGATGATCCCATATTATGGTAAAATGACCACCTTGCAATCTTACCAACCACTTAAAGCAGTGATCTAGTTTCATTTTTTTCACTCTAAGCCTTAATTTTGGAAAACAGCCATCGTTTTTTAATCAAGTACCCCTTCTCCCTCCTCCTCTCAAGGACTGAACTTTGAACTTTGAACTTTGAACTTTTAAAACTCTTCATACTGAAGATTGAGGTTCTTCCATGGTCCATTAGTCAATGCCACATTACATCTCACTTATTGATTCCGCACAAAGTCTTTATACCCTTCTTACAAGACCGATTAGTGGCGAAATAAACAAAAGGTATCAACACCGCATTAATTTGCGAACAAGTCTCAGCCACCAGCAATGCTATCTGTTTGGTTTCATCATCGAAGAAACTCGGCTTAAAAAGTCTCACCAACAGATAACCAACAAGCGGTAAATGAAAGATCAAATACACAATCAATAGCTTGCTGACTGTTTTTGCCAACTTTATTGTTCTACTCAAGGACATAAAGTCTGCATATTTCGTGTCGCGTCGTTTTCCTAGATGTGATGCAATGTCTTCGTCCTCTGTAGTTGCAAGATCGACCAAAGATAAGTTTTGAGCTTTAATCATTTTCATTTTGTTTTCCGAATTAAACACCAATAATATGACGAACGAATATGCAACGATCAATAAGACGAAGACGATAGCAATAGCTATGATCACCAGTAAATAAAATCCTGGTTCGCTCAAATACCTGAAAAAGATAAAACAAAAATTGTTAGCCAGCAAAATTGTTTTGGATTTGATATCGAAAGTTTATTTCAAGCAGAAGAAAACATGAAATCAGAGATGAGTTTCAGCATTTAAAACAACCGTTTAAAACATGGGGGCTAATTTTCAGCCTAAATATGCTCATAAAACAGTACGTGGACTTCTTAAACTGATCCATATTTTATACATACCTCAAAAAGGGTACAGGCAACGGTAACAACCAGCATAACGCAATTAAAATATTTGTCTTCGTTTTGTTCATGTGTTTATCGTGATTCTTGTGATATTTCAGTAAGATATACCGATCATAACTCGTGCAACTCAATAATAAAATCAACGCTCCTGGCGCTACGATGCCAAAAAAGCGCCGGGTATGATCGATCCTTGTATTTTGTCTCATCGTGTCAGTTGATATGTGTACTGCGCACAATATTGTCCAGATACCGATACAAAACGCTGACAATGCTAAATGGAATAAAATCCATGTGGACGCCAACTTGGTTGAGAATGTTGTATCACGTGATTTCAACATGACTACCATGATCAAAGCATTACCCATAATGCAACCGATGGCAATAATAATGCCAATTGTCAGAAAGATATAAGATGAAGGTGGAGTAATGTGGTCCACCAATGTCCCGTTTGTCATCTTCCATAAAATTATTTATTTGCAATATTCTTTAATGTCGAATTCTTTATTGTTGGTATTTTCTCTAAATATTTAGAAAAAAAGTGAATTTAGCTGTGGTTTCTCACCACTTTAACGGTTTTAAAAGTTTTGCTCCACTAGAGAGACAAATCTTTGCTCAATTATGATTGAGAGAAAAAATTTCGATTTTGAATTATTTGATTAATTAATTATCTAAAAATTGATAAGTCTGAAAATGATAGCTTTCTTTTTCGCCTCGCTTACTTTAATTCGCATAAAGATTTATGAAGTCACCCATGAGTTGTACGAAGAAACACAATGTTTCTTCCGTGAATTTTCAAATGAAGTTCACGCCATCCAGGCCATTTCACAAAAAGAAAAACTTCATCAATTCAGTCAAAACAGACCGACAAAGAACCCGAGATTAGAACCAAGTCAATTGTTCATAAAACTTTTTAACCTAGTAACTTAATATTTCTAAGAAAATATTTATCTATGGCTAAAAAGGGGAGACCTCAAATCTTTTGATCATATGTGGCTTTTCTTCATCAGGAAGAAAAGAAAATATGCTCTTAGTATCTTCATTTTTATCTTGAATTTCGATTACTCATACAACCCTTATGCTTAAGTAACTAACTTCATTCTAAATTCAACTGACTTTTTATGACTCCATTAAAAAAAAATAACATTTGCCCCAACCCAGTAGATATTTCACTACCCAATTGAGATTTGGTATCTACTGAGGGACAGAGACATTGTTTTAAGGTAAAACTGTGAAAATTAAAACCTCTGCATTGGGTAAAAGACAGTTCTCATGTGAAGACCTCTTTAAAAAGGCTACATCCAAAACACCGCTACGATACGATCACGCAAAACGGTAAATTTCAAGCCATCACGCCTAGATTTGCCTAATTTCACGATCATGCCAGAACTCGATTTCAGGCCATCACACCAATTATTTTGTGTTTTCGTGCCATCGCGTCGTAAAAAAACTTCCATTCACTCCAACCGCCATTTCAACATATTGCGCAAAAGCAGGAGAACATTGATTTTTTGATTTTTTCCATTTTTTCCAGCCTTGAGAAAGGGTAGTTGAAACTGAATTCTTTTTCATTGAAAAAAAGGACCATTTTTTATTAAAAGCAAAATAGAAAAAACGAACTCAATCTTTGATTTTAATATTAAATGAAAATTTAAAATTCAAAAAGTAAAACTGAGGAGTTTTCAGACATGCCGAGGGCCGAAACATTAAATTTTAGCGAAAAGTACTCTTTTATATGGAATATTTTATAGTAATGAAAATTATGGCTTCAAAAGGCCCTCAAAACAAACTCTCTCGATTGAAAAAAATACATTTTGAATTGTAAATTTTGAAAGTAAAAAAATATGTGAAAATTGAAACCTCTGTTTTAGCTAAACGAACTCTAAGCCGTCCTTAAATAATAGCTTCCATCCATAACACCGTAGTTTGGTAAGGGAAAATTAAAATTCAAGTTGGCGAAGCAGGCGCAAAGCTGGATCAGCAAATCTTGAAGCAACATGTTAACGCCTCAGCATGTCTTTAAAAAAGTAACAGAAGGACTGGATAAATAACGTAAAAATATAAAAGGATTGAGGAGTCCCACCATGGTTGGTTTGGGACCGACCAGCCCAGAAATCTTTTGTAAACCAGGGCCCTTTAGATTGGCTAAAATTTGAAAGCAATTCTCTAAACAACAAGGTTAAGTATCACACCAAAACATCACGATCACGCAGAACGGTAAACTTTACGCCATCACGCCTAGATTTGCTTAATTTTGAAAATAAAAAAATATGAAATAGAAAAATGAGCAAGCTGTCTCCATGACCAAAGTTTTTTTGATTATTTATGATTTGAAGGTTTTACTCTAACTCTTTCTCAAGACTTGAATGGGCCATTCACAACAAAACCTCAATAAACACCTCAATGTTTAATTTGACATGTTTTTCCTTGAATACCACTATTCAAATCATATTTTCTCATTGTTGCATGAATTTTTCGTGGCATTAAAATGTCGCGGTTTCGCTGTCGAGTTCGGAAAACCGTGAAAATAAAATTCCGCACACGAAAATGTTTTTCTTTTCTGTAAACTGAAAAATAATTCGGATTTTCTAACTGCAAATAAATACAAATCTTGTCCTTTTTGCATAAAAAATACAATATTGAAACCGAAATTTGAGTATTGAAAAAAATTACTTTTTCCTATTGAACCGTGAAATCAAAATGCCAAGAACTGCTATTTTTATTGACCAACAAAATTAGAAGAACCGCAAAATAAACAGATGTAGTCTTTTTTCTCAATTTTCCTAACTTTACAGTGCACCTAGACTATCTTTTAGTCCAAGTGAAAAGACCTCTAATCCAATAAATAATCTGAAGCCGCGCGATATTCAGGCGGGCGAAATTTTTCCGCGCGGGGAGTTTTATGGTAGATTTAGGATCGCCCGTATGTTCCATACTTTCCTGCCGCTGTTTTTTCTAACCGCCGTTTGTGGCTTTAAACCTCAGTAATATAATTTTCTCGTTTCTAATCACTTGACGGACGACAAAATCGTCTACAGTGCACCTGGGTTTTGTTAGAAGCTCGGAAACCTTAATTATATGATCAAAGCTCTCCTAGGAAAAGTTATGATTTCATTTGGGACTTGAGTTGTTGTTTCTTATTGAACAAGGCAATAAAAAAGAATGATTTTATTACGAGAGGAGGGTGAACAATAATGTCATTACCGCGGACATAGCTAGAACATGAAAAATCAATGGAAACTCAGCAAGTTTTTTATCCAGAGTTCTATTATATATCCTTGATGGGATGATTTCTTTCTCTCCATCGTTTTGTCTTTTTTTAGTTTCAGAAAAACAAGAAAGGAAAAAGGGTAGATTTTTAACAAAAAAATAACGGACCTTTCAATTTTACCTTGATAAGCAGATAATTTGAGGCTGAAAACGAAATATTGCTAAAAATATTGAGCCTAAGCCCGATTTTACCGTATATGCTTATAAAAGAAATAGTGTATGATACCTGCGCAACTATGCTTCAACAAACAAATACATCTCATAGATACTAGTATTTTTGAAAGATTTTTTATGAAGGTGGCTTCTCTGGTGATTCGACTCGTTTTTCAAGTATTCCTGATGCTCCCGACAAGGTCTGTTACAAAGTCAAAGAGTTTTCGTAGAAATAACTTTTGCTGATTCCAAATCGTTTATCTCATAATAAATTCAAAATGATCATTTCTAATTGTTTTGAAAAAGTTGAATCTCTTAAAAGTTTTTTCAAAAGGAAAACTTTTCCTAACAACAAAATTTTAAAATCGTATTTTAAATTCCAATTTTCTTCCTTTAAAATTTGCTTCATTTTCTTTTATCACTTTTTATTAATTTTCATATTTTTAATATTTAATTATTTTTCTCCTTCATTTGGAATATTTTTGTTTTGTTTTTATATTATGATCAGAAAAACGTGTTTCGATATTATGAATACTTGGTGGTTGCGTTACATGACATCACATTACACCTGTCGTAACCAGTTACGAAGGAGAGTAGTCCATTTTCTCATCAGGGGTTATTGATATCATTGCATGGAAAATCTGGTTAAGTTCTATATATGTCCTTTCGGGGAGAACTTTCAATTTTGAAAACTAAAGAATCTTTTAAAATATAATGATATAAAAGTTTAAGAAATTTTAATCTAGAACATAAAAAAGCCGGCTCTCACTTCTGACATAAAGAATTTTGTTTTATATATTCTCGACCCTCGGTTCTCCGCCCGTTCCTTCCGCCCTTTATTGTTCTATTTATATGCCTAGGATTTCAGAGTACTTCATATCTTTTTGTAAGAAAAATCTCTTGTTATGCCTGAAGTTCTTTAAAGATTTTTACAAATGCACTCCTCCTTCCTTCAAAGGTTGACGTTTTTCCTACCATTATGCCACAGACCGCTCAAAAGAATTAAGTGGGGTTAAGGGAGAAGTTATAGTGTTTTATGTCCGAATAAAATCTCGCGAGGGCAAAAATCTTTGCATTTTAAAATAACTGAAAAATTTCATAATCAAATGATCGCTTTGTGAATATTTTCATGCTGATATATTTCAAGGACTTTTTTCTTATAAAGAAAATCTACTCACTGTTTCACTAGACTGAGTGTTCATAACATAACCGTGTGTATCATATTTTTCACATATTTGTCGCAGTTTTGGTCACAAGAAAGACAAACAGTGAACATTGGGATGGTCTCTCTCACCTCTGTGATAAAACAAAGAATTACAAAGAATAACGATGAAAAAAATAAATACGATGAAAGACAACATAATAATAATTTTATAACCCCCACTAGAAAAATGTTACCATTTCACCCAACCCAATTGAGCTTTTGACAGGATGTTGTATGTAAAATTTCATTTTAAAAATAAATATTAAAAGATTCTCCGACAAACATTCAAAAACTTTTCCAAAAAGGTTTTCTTTTCGTATGAATATTCTTATAAAGTATATTGTTATAAAAAAAACCTCCCCCCCTGAAAGGCTGAAAAGCCCGTTTGTCTATGAATACCTTTACAGGGGATAACAATAAATCATAGGGGGTAGTGTGTATACAGAGCTGAATGGGATAAGACTTGAATAGAGAAAAAGTAATATCTAAAAGATAAGTAAAGATATTAAAAGGTTATACGCAAATAAACTATGAGTAGAGAGAAAGACCGAATGCAAAAAAGGGGAAAATAATCAAAGAAACAATCATTCTTCCCTTCTTTCCTTTAACTTTCAGTATTTTTCTATTTTCGATAACGAGTGAAAAAGTCGTCATCATTTTACATACTCATGTTCACTAATGATTGAAACTGCTTGAAGTAATTCAAAAAATTCATCATCATCATCATCATGACACCTACTAGACGATGATGTTATCGTCCGTAAGAAATCCAATCGCGTGAAAATTATGTAACTGAGTAATACTGCCAGATAAGGCTGCTGAAGGAAACAAAATGCGAGGCGGTAGAGTGAGGAACAAGACTTCCTTACGCTACCGCTGTTAATTCGCCCGCGCGGATACTCTAGACCGCGCGGCTTTTTATCATTTTGAGTTTATTCGGGATAAAAATTTCGTCTTGGACTTTAAGGTAGTCTAGACACCTACTTACCGGGGTAAACAACGAAAATATTTCACTCACAAAAACTGAAAAGAAGTAGTTGAGGTGTAATCTTGATGAAAAAGTTTGAAAAACTACCTCGTTTTGAGTCAAGCGCTATGGTAATAAAATCCCAAGGGAGCTTATTAAATCTTGACTCCATATTGATTGATGTGTCATTTTGAATGGTAATTATATGAAACCGAGGCATTCGTTGTTCGTGACGTAATTTATAAAAAGGTCTTTTTGGCCCAGCGCTAGCGAACGGGCCTTTCATTAGCACTTGTCTGTGTGTCGGTCCGGTCTCGTTTTTGCAAAAACCGCGCGCCTTGCTTACATTTCGTGTCAGTTTTGCATTTTTCGTGTTCTTTTTATATCGACTGTTCAACTTCAACTCCAGACTTCGCAGCTTTCGATTTAACAAAACAGCAAGAAAAGTCTGGGAACTAACTTAGTTTCTACAAACTGTTTTCATAGCTGCATTTAATGATGTCTTTTGGAAGAAGAACTGTCCTCACTTTGTTTGCATGGGGTTTTTGGATGTTTGTTTGT
>JAUJPO010043909.1:0-32204 GCA_032270745.1 Tiaropsis multicirrata
CAGACAGACAGACAGACAGACAGACAGACAGACAGACAGACAGACAGACAGACAGACAGACAGACAGACAGACAAACTTTTATACAAGTTTCCTTACCAAACAGTGTAATTAGCAGCATTGAAGTTGGCGGCATCTGTCACTAAATGCAAAGCTCGTTCGCTGTGTTCGTTCTTCTTCAAAACAGCTCGAAAATAATCGAAAACATCCATAACTTGAAAGGAGAAAAATGATTAATGTCATTTTTAGATTTTACACATGAGAAAAATGAGCCTTGAGCACCTGTTGGGATATCCGCTGACTATTCTTTCTACAGAAACACCCCAAAAACAGCGGTGGTTGCCGTCTTGACCATGTCATGAATAAAATAAAACAAAAGGCAAACGTCAGATTTTGTTGAGGTGTTCCCGTTCGAAAGAAAACGAAAATCATGATTCTTCAGTAAACAAACACAGTAAATAAATTGATTTTCGATTTTCAAAGAGAAGCGCTTTAATTTTAAATTTATCCTTGAATTGGTAACGGTTACAAACTATACACCGGGTGACCCACAAAAAAGTTTAAGTGTTTGGTGGTATATGGTGGCCGAGCGTTATAATAGTAAAACCGTCGTCAATTGAACTGGAAAAATGAAAACCAATAATAAAAAAAACTATAAAAAAAAAAAAATCGAGAGTAATAATTTAAACCGTTGAGGTGCTCATTTAGCTAAGGAACTTCCTTGATTTAGCATACCTTCGGGTTACCTTATTTACGATGACATTTTTGGAGGGTTTCATAAGAAGATAAATCTATGCCGTAAATTGTGTGTGAACCCGAACATAAATCGTTCTCTCAGGTGCAGAATAAACGGGAGGGGGCGTTTATTAATTTTTTTGTACAGGTGCCCACACACACGTTTTACGACATTGTTTTCGCAAATATTAACAATGGGTCAATATATATAATGTATATTTTTCTTATGAAAAAAATTGTTAATTAAGGAAAATAGAGGTCATGCGATATTTAACTAGGCTATTTAAGGTATGTCATAACCCTTTTTGACAATCTCTTTTTTTGTTAACCCTTTAAGTGCCAATGTCGATTGGGCTTTTTCCCTGGATATCCAATAGAATATTAAACCCCCCGGATGTCCGATATCCTCAACAGGGGGGTACGGACAATTTCTGGAAAAGCCCATTATAGTCGACATGAAATCTTGATAAAATGTTAAAATTCTTATAACTTACGATTAAAAAAAAATTGAAAAAAATGAATTTGAGAGTTATGCCATACCTTATTAAGGACATATTTAAAGATTTGTCAAGAGTGCAATTTGACGACAGACAAAATTACCTGCATCGGTCATGCACCAAATTGATAGAGAATATTCATTGATAGAAACTGACGTCCTGTTGATGGGCCGGGGTTGAGTTACCGGGAAAAGGATCTTCATCCAGTTTTTAATAAGTGTTCCGTTTTATAGACTTTATAAACTCGATTCAAGTCATAAACGATTATCCTAAGTATACTATGGACTATGGAATAAGGTAAAAACACGCACCACATTCTTCGTTTTGTAAATTCCTACATCGTTTTCAATATTTAACAATATACACACAGCGTTAACAAATGTAAACTTTGGCAAAATAAAAGGTTGCTATATATAAATTAAAAAAACCAGCGTAAAAAACAGTCTTGAAAATAATGTGCAAATGCATATATGAGGGAAGTAGCGATGAACTAGTTGGTTTTGGCCTTGGGTTTTGGAGGACATCCGAGTGATTATGGGCTGGGTAGGTTTTAGCATTCAAAGCCAAAATTTTACTTAACTTTGAAGGTAACATTTTTTGAAGATTCAGAAGGCCTAAAAAGGCTTTGGTAAAAGAAATAAGAATTAATTACAAAATAGCAGTCCATTCTAGAAATATTATGCCGACACTGTTCAAACTTTCTTCAAACCAATAAAACACAAACTGATCGGTTTTATATAAAAATAGAAATAGTTTTTAATCAGTTCCAGATGCTCCAGATGCTCCAGCATCGTCCATCCTTTCCACTCCAGCCAGAAAAAGATGAACACGCGCAGAGAAAATTTATATATAACATATTGAATCCGAAAACAAACATTGCATTACATTGTGTATCCCCGATTTCATGTCAAAGCAGAGTCATTCTTCGATAGTTATAATCCCGATTTTAGCCCGTTTTTAAAAATTGAATCTAAAGAAACTGACAGTGTCACCAACACGCCCGATTGCGCGCGATCACCCGACGCGAGCGCGAGACGGGTTATTATTATTATAACCCTCGGCCACGGCGGTTGTAAATCTGCTGCTATTATAACGCTCGGCTACCTTCTGTTTTTATTTTAATTTTTTTTACTTTTTTTTTTAACTTTTTAATTTTTAATTTTTAATTTTTTTTACAGTAGTTTTTTTTATTTTTTTATTTTTATTTAATTGTTTTTTAATTTTACTTTTTTGCTATATTTTCTTATTTAACTTTTTTTTTTATTATTATTGTTATTTTTCAATTGACGACTGTTTTACTATTATAACGCTCGGCCACCATAGTGGTCTCATGAAGGCCGAACAAATGGTTTCCTAATGTAATATTTTTATTTCATTAGATGGAGGAAAGTATAGAAATGCCAAATTTGATACCCTTTTTCTGACGTGTTTTTGCACTTTTTAACAAGTGACATTTTCATTTAAAAGCTTATTATAACTTGGTAAAATACTGAACCAAATTTAAAAAGTTATACATCAAAATTTAACTTTTTTGTGTGTCACCTGGTCGTAAAGCAGCTTCTACGAAAGAATTCTCAACACTTACACGCTTCTGAATATGCAATAGAAACAACCGGGTGTGGTCCATCATCCTGTTTGATAGGTGTGACGTCATCCCATTCCTTTCGGTCACGGTACAAAACACGGGCGTCATCTTCGGATGATTCTGAATCGCTCATTTCTTTGGCGTTTACTTGGTTTTTCATTTTGTTATATATTATTTTGTTGTCAATTAATTTTTTTTGCTGAGAAATAGAAATACAGTCCAGTAGGATAAATTCAAACAGTCAGGTAATAAAAAAAAATTATCTAAATTTGGGTACCAACGGATTTAAAAGACTCTGTTAGGTAAAATTAATATTTTGCGGAATGTCCAAAAAAGTTCGTCTGAAAATAAAAATACCAACATTTTTCAACAATTAGATGAAAATGGTCATTTAATTGTAAAGATTTCATACTTTCTGCAAGAAACATTAAAAAGAAAACTTTAAAGCCCTTTTAAATTGTCTTGTAAGTCTACTTTCGGTCAATGTTTTTGGTGGGTTCAGATTTAAAAACAAATGAATCAGAGGGAACAGATTGAAATACTTAGGGAAGTCTGGGGCGTTGGGCGTTGTTTTAGCATACAGTAGATAATCAAATCTTATTCTTAAATTAATCTATCAACAGAACAAATGCATTCGTTTATTATTTTTGTAGAATTAACTATTGGCATTTTCGCGTTTATCCAAGAACGTTTTGAAGCAATCAGGCCCTTGGTACGCCATCTTGGTGCACCACACACATTGGAATTGTTTGGTGACATTGCAATGGATTTGTTCGTGGCGATGAAGGTTGATCATCTGATGGAAACCACGATAACAAATCTTGCACACATGTTTATGGTCCTTTGGAGAAGACAAAAAAAAGACTTTCAAGTAGGCATATAACATTGTTTCAACGTCAGAACGTTATTTGGATGTTGAAACGATGTTGGTTAGTGAAACTTCATTTTACTTTGAAGTTGTTGAAATTTTCTTTAGAATAAAGCAGAAGTGACGGGCAGGTTCAGGTCTTTGCAATAGGAAGCAAACACCAAGCAAACTTTCTCCCTTTTAAAAATTCTTAAATTTTCGCAGCATAGAAAGATTTAAGTTACACAATACATAGTTCATGTCACATACCAAGACATACCAAGATCTCTTCTAGATCAAATTCTCAAAACTCGAGAGTTTCTAATTTCACGGCAATTCGCAATGGAATTGATAGGGTTGTGTAGCAAATTATTATTTATAGGCTAATTTTTCCTAAAAGGTCAACTTTAGTTTCGCAAAATTACACCCAAATTCGCGAAATTATTCCGCGAAAATTTTCTCCGCAAACATTTCTTCCCTAAAGGTAGAATTAAAAAAACAATATAAAAATATGAAAACAATTATTTTCTACCTTCGTGTGTGTCAGCATGTGTTTATTTAAATTGGATCGTTGACTGAATCGTTTCGTGCATTGTTCGCACGAGTAAGGTTTTTCACCAGTGTGAGTCAGCTTGTGTTTAGTCAAAAAATCTTTGCGCGCAAAATATTTGGAACACACCTATAAAATGGAAATTATGAAGAACAAATACAAAACGCCTTCAAGGAAGAATCTGATTTGATAGAATACCAGCATATTGAAAAAAGTGTGTGCAATGAATAGAAAATCATACGTTAAATAGATGTGTCGAAAAATGATATTTTGACAATGTTAAACACGTAACACACAGTGGGAGCGGACTTAATTTCGCTCAAATTGTAGAAAAAAACGCTCTAATGTTAGCCTGTACCAAACCCGCATACGCTTTGACACAAAGTTCTTCTAAACGTAACAAACCCTACTATCGCCAGCTACATAAAAAGTAGGGTTTGGTAAAGGCTACTCTAATGTATAGCTACTCTGATGCACGACTTCTCTAAAGACTCCATTCATTGTGCTAACGCTGACCTCGCAATGAAATGGTTTTTCCCCGGTGTGTGATCTCAAGTGTCTATTCAAGTCTCGTTTGGTCGTGAAGATAAACCGACAGTACGGGCAAACAAATTGATCCACGGTCCCTGACGGAGGCGGTAATCCAAAGTCCGAAATGTTAGTTGCTAAGTAGTCGTTTGCCGTTGTTATGGAATCATTGCCACCATCTTGTAGCATTACGGGATTATATCTATTCAAGTCCTCTATGATTTCGGTATTCTTTGGATCCCGTGGATCGAAATATCGTTGTTGAGAAGTCGATACATTTGTTGAGTTTGAAACCGTTTGTGGTGGTATGAACGTCGTAGAGTTTGAGGCTGTTGGCGACTGAGTTTCAAGCGTTTCTGGATCTGCGATATCTTCTTGACTTGTGTCATACGATAAGTCGAATTGTGGAGATAAAATACTACAGCTTGCGTTAGCAGCGAATGGTGCAGCAGGTGGTTGGTCTATTGTTTGGTTTAGAGTTTCTTTTGTTGGAAAATATTGTCCTATCAAAACATGAAAATATGAACAAGGTGAAAGAACTGAATCATTGAAAAAGAGAAGATATTAGATAAGTCGGGGTTTAATCGGATTCCCATTACAAATTACGCTTCTAACAGGAGCAGAGGAATGATTACACATATGTATGGTTGGAAAAAAAAACATGGAATATTTTGTTCACTGGAAAACGCGGGATGTACAATAGAAAATGATAGAAATACTCGCATCCTCACTAAATTCTTGACTCGAAATATTGACTTGAAATATATGTCATTCCTACTAATTTTTCGAATTATAACCCACGCTTTGTCCCCACTGGCAAAACATTTTCCACCGGTTGATAATCGATGATATCGACATTCCAAATTAGAAGAATTTTTACTTTTTAGCTTTTACTTTTACTAATACCTGATGTTCCTTGTCGAGACTCATCTACAGATAATTTCTAAAAAGTTAAAAAAAAAATCGATATTGAAGTTAGTGGTTCAAAACAAAAGAATTTATGGGGAAAAAGCGCACTCCTCAGCAAGACTACCCCCTAATTTTCTTCGTACGTTAGAAAAAAAATCCGCTCAAATGCACCTTTTTTTATAGGCTTTAAGCCATATCCAAAAAGCGATAACAGAACCTTTAAAGGTAGACTAACATTCCGTTGAGTTTCAATCTTGAAAAATCATGTTTTCATCTTTGACCTTTTTTGACATTTAGTGCCATTTTCAAAGTTTTTATAATTAAAACACGGCTCCGCCAAAGGTAGCTTAGATTACCTGGCTCATTTTTCTCTTTGTCACATCTAAGTCGCCAACATCGTCAGTGTGTACAACATTGATTGTGTGATCAAAAGATCTCGTCATATCAGTGCTTTCTATCAAGGATAAGATCTGTTTGAAAGCTAGCTCCATAATTTGAACAAGTTTACCAAAGAGGGCATCATTTGAGGAAGAGGCTGGGTAACTTTGATCATCACCGCCGTGAAAATGTGATTTTATTAGCATCATTTGCTGGAAAAGAATAATTCGATGAATCTTGATTGAAACCAAAGACACTTTTTATAGAACAAACCACATGCTGAATGGACCTACCTAAGAGTGAAGGTCAGATGATCAGACAGAAAGAAAACATAAAGATAAAGTAACCAAAGGGGAAATAAATAAGAAATAAGAAGATCGGTAAACCTGATATTAACGGGTTAACAATTTTTATCTTCGATCAAAAAAAAAAAAAAAATAATGTCAAAAAGTGCCACGTTTAGGTCAAAGGTCAAAATATCTTTTAAAAATAGTTTCGTGAACCACGAAAGAACTTTTTTTAAGGCCGTTTTTGGCCGTGGGTTCTGTCACATTTGTAGGTATCCAAATACCCAACTTTGTATAAAATATCTGAAAAAAATAATGAACCAATCTGGAGAAAATCCTCAAAAACCTCTTTTTAAGGCCGATTTTGACCAAAGTCGGCCGCGAAAGATTTTTTTTAGAAAATCGGGCTCCGTCATATTTTGGGTATTACCATTTTGCGTCGTTGTGCCAAAATCAGAAAAAAAATAATGAGCCAATCCTGAGAAAAGCTGGTAACAGACGGACGGACAGACGAACGAACAGACATAGGTTAAATAGGACCTCCAGGTAGGTCCAAAAAGAATAGTCTAACTTAAATTTTGAGGTATAACTTTTAAGTTTGGCCCAGTAATCTAAAAGTTATGAGCCTGCAAAGTTAAAAAAAGGTATCACATTTTAACTCTTTTATGAGTTTTACGACTTTAATCAGTGGTAATAAGGGTTCGAAAAACAATATAATTTTGATTGGATATGTCAAAATAGGAAGAAAATAGGAGAAATTAGACAAATTAGAAATGCGAAAAATGCCTAATTTGATACATCTTTTTGACGTGTTTTTGCACTTTTTGAAAAATAAATTTTAAATTAAAAATGTCATAACTTGGTAACTAATGAATCAAATTTAAAAAGTTACACCTCAGAATTTAAGTTAGACCTTTCTCTATTACCTGAAAGAAAACTTGAGTTTGTTGCATAATCTTTAGCGCTTCAATACGCCGTCAAACGTCCAAAGCATTTTTGAGTCACCCCGTTTTCCTTTAAAATCTTTGTAATTTAAAATCTTTGTAATTTTAAGCGAATCATAAAATGTACCAATTACCGTATCGTAGTAGTGTTTCAGCTTCAAAATACCATCGCGAAAAATGGAGAAACGTCCTTGATAATCTGTCAAAATATTTTTCATAACACGTGATTCATTCCCAGTCTCTTCAGATATCACGCGCACTTTTTGACTCTGAAAAAAAATACAAAACTTATCTATCAATTAACCCTTGACAAGGGATGTATATCAGATTTCCAAATGTAAGAATTCCATGAAGTAAATCCCTATATGGACAGTGTAATGTTCTTTATTGTATAATTATTATTAAACAGAAAATATAATAGACTGGGGAAGGTAAAATTTCACCAGGAACCAGGAGAAAATTCTTACGTACATCACCAAGCTGAGGTCCATCATAGTATACTTGAACACCAAAACCAAAAAAAGCCTATTATTATCACAGGCCGTTATTTAAACTCTTCAAGGGTCCGATTATCGGACCCTGTCCCTCATAAAATTTCACTGATATCTTACAATTTGAAGCACCTTTTACGGTGTTCACTGAACGCTGTCCTAATTTTCCAGAATATGGTTCGTATTACGAATTGGTTGTTTTCCGTGGCTTGAGGTGTAGCGTTGAAGCTCTTAAACCAGTCACAATTTACTTATATATCTATCACACTGGATCGACAAACTCTAACTCATTCAAAAATGTCCAAAAAATTTGAACGGCCCCTTTAAATCCTACCATGGCCAATGCCTAGAGGGACCAGAAATATCGAATCTTTAACCCTTTCCTATTCAAGGAAGACTGCTTTAAGGAAGGAATACCAAAATGACGCTCTCGGTGTGCCCAATTCTATCTGATTATAATGAAAGACTTTTCCGTAATAACAACATGAAGATGGGTGTAGCGACTGAAACAAACACGAAATAAAAGTACAGTTAACAACTCATGTTATTCTAATTCCTATAGTTCGAAACTCATGCAATTCGAACAAATATTCTTGTCCCCTGGCTATTCGAATTTAACTGTACTTACATCAATTGTATGTTGATCAGTAGCTACATGGTGGTTGACCACATCAATAATCAATGGTGAATCCACAATCATTCCACTACCACCAACAACTCCAGTGTTCATATCTCCACTGACACTCATTTTGAATTTATATATTTTCTATTTCTTACTTCCATTGAAATTCTTTTTCTTCGTCAATCTAAAATTAAAAAAAGATGACTAGTATTATTTTAATCGAGTCCATCCTAAAAGATACCATCACTACTTCGAAATTTATTCCTAGCATTTAATTGGTGCGTTCGAAAGAAGTCTTTTCCACCGAAAAGTAGGCACACTCAGAGGTAACTTTCATGTTTTTCAGGCTCAATAAATCAAGGGAAAGAAGCTTCAGGCATACATACCAAATCAAAGAGTGAAGGAAAAGAAACAATGACAACAACAAAGCAAAGAATATTTTATGGATTCTTTTACACATTCAACTTTTTACATCTTTTTTATACAATTTATTTAACAGAACCAACAACGTTTTTATTCCGTTCGTTTTCCCTTTCAAATCGTTCGGTAAAGTACCACGAATTACAGCTTCGAACATTTTCTTCACATTCCCAATGTCCAAGTAATTAAAGCTCTTCCCCGTTTTCCCACTCATATACTTAATCGTCTCCTTTAAAGTCCTGTTTAGTTGTCCATAAAGCCAAGTCATTAGTCTAGTGGCCTTATCCTTTTCTCCTGCTCCTAATCGCTCGCGATCTACTCGATTACATAGCTCTGAAACCGCCTCCCGTATTGCTATCTCGTCTTCAAAGAGAAGCCTGTGTTTTGATTTCAATGATTTTGAAGACTGGTTTTGCGCCAAGAGATAATCATACAAGGCCAAGTGTTCCATGATAATTTGTACAAAATTTATGGGATTGAGTTTAGGATTACAGTGATTATAAGCTTTGAAGTAATGAAGCTCTGCCAATGATCTGTAGTTCTTTTTACCGCTATCAGAGATCTAAAGAGATGAAAACGCCAATAATTATTTACGGATAAATTCATGTAGTTGAAGAATTTCAGTGAATTTTTTGACATACCTTAAAAAAGAGGAGAAATTTTCGCAGAATTTAATTTTGCGATTCACCCCCTCCTCCCCTCTTAGCGCGGAAAGTTTTCTGTGAAATTTCTGCGATACACCGAAAAATCAGCTAACAAAATAGGTAAGACTAAATAAACACTTAGATTTGTTCAAAAATCAGAATCCCATCGACAGTCAAGTGAAATCCTGTGAAAATTTCTCCATTTATTAAGGTGTGGGTACCAGTGTATTGAGTATTAAAAATAAAGAATTGTGACTATGTATAACGAGACACTAAAATTTCATTGATTCTTCCGAGGCATTGCTTTAAAAGAAAATTGTCAAAGAAAAAGATGGTTTGAAACCTGGTTCCTCAACACATGATGATAAAGTGATCCCAATTTTTGATGTACGGTTGCGATTTGTTTCTGAATGTGATGTTCACCTTTGGCCTCCACATTCGATATGCTTTCAACATAATGTAAAGATTTCATCAGTGAACTTGACACCTGTTTAACCACCTGAAAAAATAAACAAAATCCTCTGACGCTTGGATCTCTTTATTATGACAGTGCAAAGTCAACCGATTGTATGGAAAGATTTTTCGCTTCAATGGGATTTTAGAGAAAAGTATTGTGTAGAGAATAAATGTGTCCGAGCATAACGTGAAATTTTTCCGGTCATGTCCGATGTAGATTTATCCGGGGTAAATTGTGTATGTCCGAGGTGAGTACCTTTTGTATCCAAGTCAGTTTAATTAAAGAATTAATATTCATTGAATTTTCCAATGTTGAAATCCCGCGAAATTCAATTCGAAAACGCACTGCCTAATAAAATATCAAACCTTTTCCTCAGCCTTGGATTGCAGAGGTGCATTATCTTGCATGAGTGTGGCCATTGATAAATGAGCACCGGCCAATTCCATCAAAAGTGTGTTCTTGATCTGTGGACTGACTTCCCCTGAAGAAAGCGATGCGAGACCTTTGTTGTAAAACTCGAAAGCCTGAAAACGAACGTGAAAGAAAAGGTGAAGGATGAGAAAACTTGATATAAACAAACATTTGGGCTTGAGATTCACCAGTAAATTTAACCCAATTCATGAAATCTGGACTTACATACACGTCAATATATTTAAAACAATCTCCTTCTGATCTTTTTCGTGAATTTAAAAATAAGCCTTTTGGAGACAAAATTATTACACACAGACCTTATTGAAGTAAGTTTCTTCTTGCTGTGTAAATTGGCCTCTTTCACCATCCGCACTTGACTTGGTACTGTTTCCATACACTTGTGCACATAGTCTCATCAATTTGCCAGTATTCGAATACAACAGTGCCACGTTGGCTCTAAAGTATGACAAATGTGAATCTTTAATTAAATTATCCCTCAGAAAAGTTATAGTCAAATCTTTCACAAATGAGACAAATTTCCTGTAAATCCTCACAAATATGAAATAAAATCCAAAGTTCAAATCTGAATAGTGAAATTAAATTATCCAGATTATCCAGAATTATTGTTCTTCCTTTTATCAAAATTTCATAACATAGCTTTTGCTTTAGATAATAATGATCAAACCTATCATTTATCAAGTCAAAAGCTTTGATTCCTTTCTCGAAATGACTGTAACTGATTTTCCACAATTTAATTTCACTGTCTGATGGCACACCGAATCGGCTTGCAGTACCAGTAGATGCAGCTTTGTTCATATAGAGAACACCAAGCTCGTTACAAATGTTTGCGTGACGTCTTGTTATGTCGACCACGGCCTGCAAAAAAAAGAAGAAGAGAAACGAGGTAAATAAGTGAGTCTTTTCAGGACAGGTGTTTCTTTAATAAAAAGATAACAGCGAGGTTAAATACCCGAGATAAATCACGATGACGAACGGGTCTTTACAGGCTACCTTCATAGTCTATGTAGCAAGGTAGAATGAAAATCTCATTTGTTCTAGAATTTTCACGATTTGCCGTTCTAGAACAAAGGAGATATTTATTCGCAGGTTAAGTCTACCTTGCTAATATTTTTCTGTTTACATAAGAAATATGCTGGTTACCTCACTTATTGAGTAAGGGATACAACCACAAGCTAGAAAATCAAGGGGGGCGAGGGCCTAAAATTTCTGACATACTTGCGATTTATCTGATTCAGTGTTTTCACCGTCGAGATTGTTATAACTTTCTTGGTAAACATCGGTCGCCAATAAAAGTAATTCCTCGTAACAGTTATCGAAAGTCTCTACCAAATTGCCAGTATCGATATTGCAGAAGAACTCATTGTTGTCTTTAGCGTTTTTGTTTTCCAAAAACATCAACAAGTCTTTATCCTCGTTATTGAAATTCATATACTCCTCCTTCTCCACATCTATGTTCAGATTTCTTGAACTTGCCAGCATCGTAATGACATCACCATAATACATCAAAGCTTGGGCACTCAGATACTTCTCTTTAAGATTCATAAGCGCTTTAAAAGTGATGTTTAAGAAACGCAAGGTCCTTCCAAATTTCTCCTTGCTAAGGCTGATTCTGACCATGGTTAAGTAGCATTTGGCAATGATACAAAGAAGCCTTGATTTCATGGCCTGCTTGTTGAATGGCTTAACAATAGCACGGTTAGAGCTATCCAGTTCTGGTAATGCTAGTAGAGACTCATTTATCTTCCTGGTAAACGGGATGATCTGATTTGAAGCACCAGTATTCTTCATATCAAACAAAAGCAATAACACTTTGGTCACAGCTTGGATAGAGTTCTTGCATTTCTGTTCTTCGTCTAAATTTTTGTTGATGTATTCGTACTTCTCATAAGAGCGTTTTATTGACACCTCTTCAAAGAGTGTTTTGACGTCTATGCTTGATTGTAAAGGAATGGAGTCATTAGAGTCTACTGACTCGTCATCTGTAGCATATGAACTGTCATTGCTATAATCATTATCAGTCAAATTGCTAGTGTCGATTGTGGATGTGGTTGTAGTCAAGCTTTGAGCATACAGGTCACTCAACAGGAAATTAGCCATAGCTAGTAACTCGTTACATCTCTCCTTATGAAAAATCTTGATACAGTTCTCTAAAAGCGCTACCATTTTCAAGATATTGTGATCAGTGCGTTCGAGGGTAGTGTACATGTTGATGGCTATCTGATAGAGCAGAAATCCGACTGAGGAACCGAAAGGATCTGGACTTTCATTCTCTTGAGCAATGGACGTTAGATCATACAGTTTAACAACATCTTCTTTACTGCTTTTGAACAACCAATATGTGTGTCCTTCCTTGGTGCAATTGGATTTCAAAAAAGACAAAATGTTCTGAGCCACATCTTTGATAATTCTTGGTGAAAATTGACTGCCTTCCATGAAGGGTAATTCAGCTGTTTTGATTTTTTCGTACTTCTGTACGATACCGTTCAAGTGATAGCACATCATTAGTTCTGGGACGTTGCACATCAAATTATCAAGCCAATAGTCCATACCAGTTAAAACATTAATTGGCTTTGAAGCATCCCTAAATTAAAATAGAATGAAGAGAATAAAAAAAAAAATGTGCTTTTGGTTTTTAGATGTTGGTATTGGTAAGAAAATTTCTTGATTTAATCGTTTTGTATAGGATTGGTGAAAAGTTAGTCTTGCGTGAAATAGGCCAAGCGGGGGAGAATTTTGTCTGTTTATGACCTTCTTTGCTCAGTTTTTTGGCTATTACAATATTATTGCCATAAATATATTGGCAAGCTTAAAATAAAACCTTGTATAAATCCTTCGTTTAGTACCACTATATGGTAATATTACCCCAAATGATATAGATCCCCTTTACCATAAGTTGATTATTTACAAAAAAGAAAATCTATCTCATAATAGAACATCAGTTGTATTGATTGCTATCAATAGTATTAAAAATACTGTTAACATTAATTTTCATTGTTTCATATTTTCAGTAATATCCTTTCCCCAGTAAAGAAAGTTATACATACTTGAGACGCAAGCTAACAGCAGGATATCGACCTTCCCCAAATATAGGGAGATCTGAGCCAACCAACATGGTGATATCTTCAAAAGTCCAAAGTACATCACGCATGAAAAATGAACCAGCAGGAAAATCATTGGGAAAAGGTGGTGGGGGTATACTATCTTGGAGTGCTGTTGGTGAAGCGCCTGGTGACGACACAATTGAAGCAGGTTGATCTACTTTGGGTCCACATAGACTGTTGCTTCTTTGAAATGTTCTTAGATTCAATGATGGAATGGCATTAGAAGCCTCATTAGAAGGTTGCTCAACAGCATCTGGTCCACAAATACTATTACTCCTACGAAATTCTTTAGTGTCTTCATTTTGTTTTTCATCCGCGGTTTCATTTCCAATGCTGTAATACATGAATTTCGATTCAATCATTTGTTGCTGACTCAACTCTTTATTCTTCTTCTTTGGGTGGATTTCAGAGTCATTTGAAAAACTGTTCGCACTACAGTACAAGTCTAACAGCCAACCCAACTTTTCATCTTTGAACTGATTGGATTTGAGTAGAGATGGGATATCCAGATCATTGAGGAAGAGTGAGTTTCCAATACGGTGAACACTCATACTGTAAGATGTGTTACTGTTGAAGGGTGTTTTGAGTAGTTTCTTGATGTGTTTGGAAGCTGATACAACATCAACTTCTGTAAACATTTCTGGGTATCTTCCAGCCATAAACAAACTACAAAAGAGAGAGTAACGTAAGTAGAATTGATATTGGAGAGAATGTTTTTATTCGTGATGTCGTAAAGAAAAGATTTTTTCAACTGTCAATGGTTAAGAGTTATGAAGGTCACATTTGGTTTACAACACACAAAACCCACTAAAATAATCCGAAATTCTTCACTCAAGTAAGAGGGTATGGAGCTGCCAAATTGAGGCCATTGAAGTTCTCTGTAGTAAAGTCTCTTAAACGAGTTTGGAGAACGAAGCATCGAGACAAAAATTAGTCTCTTTTATTCAAGCAATTTTTAGAGACTTTTGTACTTAAGAACAACATGGTCTCAATTTGGCAGATTAATTATATGGTAAGACTCATTTCAGTTTCAGTTGTGTTTAAGTCGGACGAAAGTGACTATTTTTCAAACAGACCCTGGACTGAACTTGATTAACAATAAAGATTCAATACCAAAAAAGCATTATTTGCATGGCATGAAAATAATGGAATGAAAAAAAAACCTTGCGTAATTTATTGGATCATTTCTTTGTAGCTGTGGTGTAAAACTACCAGGAAGAAACTCTTTCAGCCAATTGGAAGGTGGTAGATTTAAATTGGTTTTCTAAATGAAAATAGGTATTTCATATTCTAAAATAATAAGGTTTTTCTTACTTAAGTTGACTAGTAACGAGCATCATCCTGATCATATATAATGCTGAGGGACCATTCAAAAAGTATGTACGCTCGAAAATCGCAAATTTTCTCCCCCATGGTACGCTTTTAAGAGAGACCCCCCCTCGACGTACGTACGCTTTTCAGCAACCCCCCCCCTCCCACGAAGTTGAAATTGTTGAAAATGTTATGTTATTGTAATAATTATCATTGCCACAAACCCCAGATATCGGGCAGATATCGCAGTCTTAAGAGCGTATCGCAACATCAAAAAATTACGAGCGTACGTACGTCTCTTCATTAACCCCCCTCCCTCATTTTTTGAATGGTCCCGAAGCGTGAGACACAAAAATGGCAAGCAACCCGAGTATTCAGGCCAAAGGGAAATTAACCAAAATCACAATGTCTAGACAATCACCAAAATATATTGCTTTAAAATATAGAAAAGGATACTGTTTTTGTACAAAAGGTAATACTGTATGCTAGCTATAAAATGTTAACGAGAATGTTTATAAATTTCAACCGTTGTCTCATTTCAGAAAAAGGCCGGTTGTCCGACAAGGGTCATCTAACGGTGAGCCAGTCTAAAGTTTAAGGTATTTTCACCGACTTGAAATAACGTTTCAATATTGTCATATAAGTCACCCTTGTAATGTTCTCTGGCAAATCGGCAAATTCAACTTCTATTCTCTACAAAACCGTTCATAGGCGACCGGCAGTTTAATAACACAACAAGACTTTGGCGGATGTAACGTCAAATTATTATAAACCAAGTTCATCTAATAAGTCAACAATTTTAACCAACTTTTTCTCCGGAATATTCGTATCTCCCATGTATTTTAAAAGTAAAGATTTGACGGTCAGTAGTTTGGAACATTCCTCATCATCCAGCTCGTTTGCTTGTTGTTGCTCTGAAAGAAAGGAGTAATGGAGAATTTTTTTTAACTTTGCAAGGATTAATTTTGGCCATTGGCAGAGTAAACATGATGCCAATCCCCGCTTGAGGAGGAGGAGGAGGAGGGTACCAAAACTAGAAAATTTCGATTTCTCCCTCTCCAAGGGTATTCTATCAAATTCTCCAAACTTGTCAAAATTAGGCTTTAAACTAAAGATAGTTCCGAAATGAACTTACCTCGGTTTGCTGATTCCCCGATTTTCATGTTATTGATAGTTTGACTCAACAAGTCCACGTCATCACCTTCATCAAAGCTATCCTTAATCACCGATCGTTCCTCGATACCATTTGACGTTTCTTTTCCTCGATTCAATCGATCTAAATCGAAACTAGGTTCACTATCTTCAGTTGTGTTGACATTCAAAGCGTCATCTTGTTGTGTAGAATCTTCCAACACGACCGAAACACGTGATTGAATGGATGAATCTTTCTTGAACGATTCGTCCGTCTCGTAGTGTGAAACGTCGGCTTGTTGAGTGTCGGCATATTGTGAGTCCCCTAATTCAATTTTGATAAACATCATGTCGTCAGCAGGTTCCTCTGTATCGAAAAACGTGGAAGCTTTACTCCGGCGACGTGACGAAGGGCTATTTCCGACATGAGTGTAATTCATTTGATGAGCGCTATCTTCTGAAAGTTCATATTGGTTGGAAAGGTTGACAAAGTTTGTTGCAGTGTTTGCAGTCGTAGTTTTTGGTGAGTCAGGAGATTCTGTATTCTCGTTCACCACATCATGAGTTGGCGAACCAAACATCATATCTGGTGGTGAAGGGATAATCTTATTTCGACCGAAAGATTCAGAAACTGATTGAATGATATTCTTTTCTTTGGCTTTCGATATGCGAGTTACACAAGAATCTTCTTGGATTGCATTGTTCGATTGTTCGTTCTCACTATCAGAAACGTCAGAATCTGTTTCTGAATCTGTAGTAGTTTGTAATCTGTAGTCATTTCCATTTTCACTTTCGCTGCTACTACTCTCAGATGAACCTTCATCACCAGATCCGTCAGTTGATTGTGGGTCAACTTGAGAATCTCCATTCTCCACATCTTTAATTGGACTGCAAGAGACATCCATAGTTTCATAAAGACTTGCGCTGGATTCTTCAGATATATGGATGGAGATAGCATCTTGTTCGTCTTTCCTTTGAGGAAATGACCTATCTGGTGAAATTGGTTTTTCTGGTGAAGTTGGTTTTTCTGGTGAAATTGGTCTTTCTGGAGAGATTGGTCTTTCTGGAGAAATTGGTCTGTCTGGAGAAATTAGTTTTTCTGGTGAAATTGGTCTGTCTGGTGAAACTAGTTCTTGTAGAACTTGTCTTTCCGGTTCAAACGGTTGTTCTGGTTGCATTCTCTCAGTCATTTCATCATTATACAAGAAGAGACTTTTCATCAACGGCGTACTGGCATCTCTACTCAATCGATTGGTTTCTTTCATCAGTAAAGAAACAACAGGGCTGACAGGAGGTGTCCGGTAACCTTTTCCAAGATCCTGCATAATTTTTGGTTGTAATTTTATCAAGGATGAATCTGATCGGTCAACACCTTCGGCCTCATCGTCAACAATGAAAGATGCTAAACTATTTGGCTCATCACCTAACGAATCCATTGTTCTGCTTGTCACACCTTTCGGTGAGTTTTGATCACTTGACATTGACACTTCGTCCTGGTAGGTGGACTTTGACATTGGGCTACACCCCATGTCTGTCACCTCGTAAGAAGAAGCTTCAGTTACATTTTGATGATTTGATGAAGCATTCAAACAGACCAAACCTTGTTGGTTGTTTGCCATTCTGTCTTTCTTTTCATCCACAATCGAGCTGTTCGATTTAAATGTTTTTGTTTCAGGAAGGTGGTCTTCTTCTGATGGTTGTTTGGTCACAGATTGTTTCTCAGGATCTTCGTCACGTGATGTCATGCTTTTGTTTGTGACACGTGATTCGTTTGATATCATGCTCTTGTTTGTGACAAGTGATTCGTCAAGTGATGTCATACTCTTGTTTGTGTCACGTGATTCGTTTGATGTCATGCTCTTGTCTGTGACCCGTGATTCGTTTGATATCATGCTTTTGTTTGAGACACGTGATTCGTCATGTGACATCATGCTCTTGTTTGTGACACGTGATTCGCTTCCAAGGCTTTCTGATCGATTGGAAAAATCTTCGGATTGACTTTCAAGATTAGAACTTAACTCGATAACTCGGCTGCGGTCAAAACTCCGGCTAGTGCTGAAAACGAGAAGAAAACAATACAATATAATACAACTTTTTAAATTTGAAAAAATTTCAGACAATTTTGACAATTTTGTACTTGCTGATCTTGTTCAACAGATAGAATAGAATAAAATATTCAAGGGCGTTGGAAATGTGAAATCGGAGATCACTATGGTACTTTTCCTTTTAAATTTTTGTTACATTTTGAGTTTACGTTCCCTTACCTTTCTTCACTGGTGAAACTGGCCTCACTTTCATTTTCTTTCAGTTTTAAGTTGCCCAAACTGATATTGAGGTCATTGATATCTCGGGCGGTTGTGGGCGATGGACGGCCAAGCTTGATGTATTCAACGTCCTCACCATTCTGTCAAAATGAAGAAAAAAATGAGACCATCATTACCATGAGGTTGTGGACCTGATAATTTGAGACCACTCAAGTTTTCCGTAGTATAGTCTCTTAAAAAAGTTTGGAGAACGAAGCATCGAGACAAAAATTTGTCTCTTTTATTCAAACGTTTTTATAGATTTTTGTACTAAAGATCGACGTGGTCTCAAATTTGAAGATGAACTATATGCCATTATCCACAGGCACTCTTCAGCTCATAACGCGCTCTAATTACGGCATTCTAAAGTAACTTTAGAGCATGGTTCTAACGTAAAGATGTCGCAGCTGTTAAGACGTCAAATAGACCGACGCACAAGAAGATCCCAACGTAATCTCCGTCTTTTTTTGCTGAAAGACTTTTAATGATGAATGTCGTATAAGAAATAGCTTTATAAAAAACATACGGTGGACCGTGGTTTGCTTTTGCGTACATTCGGCGAGAAATCGACGTCGTTGAATTCTTCACGTACACGTCGTTCGGCGTTATTCACCTTGTTAAAGATACAAAACAAACGTAAAAATAATTCGACTGTTATATAAATGAAATCAAAGTATAAACTAAAAGGAAGTCTTTGGACGGGGTTTTGACAGCAAGATAAACAATCAGAAAACATTACAGCAAGGAGGGAAACAATGATGGTTTCATTTCATTACCGGGTTCTTTAGACACGTTTTATTCACAGAATAATAAAATCAACAATGCATTAGGTTTTAAAAATATTAAATTGAAAATTTTTCCCGTCTATCATTTTATTCTTTATGACTGTGATATTTCGAAACTATTGGGAAAAAAGGACAAAAACAGGAAAAACAGGAAAAACAGGCAACTGTACAACAACTGCATCGAATAAAATTAGACCTTGATTAAAAAAAATGGTTAAAAAGCGGAAGTATAGAAAATAACAAGACAAACCTGTTTTTCAATCGCTTCTTCAAATTCTTCATTTTTTTCATTTCGAGCTTCTTGTGAGAATAGCTGATCATGGTGACTCACACCATAAATACCTTTGAAAAAAACAAGAGGAAATATTATTAACAATACAAGCTGAAAATCAATGATCTTCGAGCCGCCATGACAGTTGTCCTTTGCGGACAATGCTGGAACATCAATTGTTTTCCGAAACAATAGATAAACAATGCCTTGCTCTCCACCGTTTTATAAGATGTTTGTCCAGAGTTCTATTATACATCCTTGCTGAAACCTCTCCTCAGCTTCTTTTATTACACAAGTACAATAAAAATTTTGGACTAAAATTTAAAGCAATATTTTAGCCTTTACTTATTAGCCTCTACGTTGTAAAAGTTAATTTCTTCTGACACGAAATTATGAATTTATGAGGGACTTTTTTATATATATTTTTCACGAAAAATGTTCTTGTGTTTTCTAGTCTATCATCTAGACGACAGGAATTACAAAGTAAGGAATACGAGGTATTGAACCACAATTTACTGACTACAAGAATGCTTATCACCACTGATGGGTAATAAATAAATGAACGACTCAAGTCTTTGTGTTTTCTTAATTTTAAATTTAACTAAAAAAACTTTTAAGCCGCAATGAAAAATGCTGTTTTCGTTTTCCATTTTCCCAAAAACACTCTTTTTCATTGTAAGCAAACAAAATGCGAGTGAAAATAATGGAAAACAACGTGAGTATAAAGTAAAAAGGAAGAAAAAGTGAAAATATTTTTTTCACAATATCATTTTTCCTTACTGTTTTCATAACACACAACAGGAACTTTATATTGGAAAAAACTTTGTCAACGTTTCAGCATCCGGGTGGTTCAACAAAAACAACAACAACAACAAGTTAAAGTGACATGATGTGACGCGACGTGATTGTAAAATAAATTTAAAAACCATGTGAAAAAAATCCACCAGACAGAAACGACCGATTAAAAAAGAGTATAAACTGTTCAGTATACTATTTCAAAAACGATCCACGCTTCATACATCAGTTTAGAGTATGTCTTTGGACCATTATACCTGGCGTTGGCAGCCCTTAACATCTCGTTAAACATATTTGTCTATCTATGACTATGACTGTCATTTTATTCATGGTTATTATACAGATTCTCTACTCATCACTTGGTCTTCCCATATTTGCATTCTTGTTCTGGAGGATTGAAACAGTTTCATGCGAAATTGAGCGTGTTTTGTTCCTAATTCCAAACATTATGTCTTACGTGTCAAATGCCGCCGTCATGTTCCTGGGCTTAGATCGATATTATCACATCCATCATCTTAGATCGTATCGACAAGTAATGACAATTACAAAATTCCTGACCATATTCTCTGTGTATGAAATTCTAGCCATGTGGCAAGGCATCTCACATCTTTATGCGCATGACATATTCCCATCAAAGATAATGCAAATGACAATTGGATACGGCTTGGATATCTTCATGCTTCTGTTCACTTTATTAATCTACGCCCATTCGATCGCTCGACTAAATACCTACCACAAGAACTCAACAACTCTACCAAGAAACACGCGTGATATTTGCAGCATTGCTAAGCTAAAGTATACTTTTGTATTATCTTAGCCTGTTATTCTCCTTATTACGTCCGACTTTTGCTCCCAAAATTCGGAATGAGATTTATAAGGAAGTCAAACAATACACCAATCAACTATACTATTGATAGCAAGTTTTTGTATATCAACCCAAAAGCAAAAAAAATAATTCGAAGATTAAAGATGATCAAGAACAGTAATAATGAGATAACAAGGAACAGCGATGGAATACCAAGAAATAGCGATGGAATACCAAGAAACAAAGATGAGATACCAAGAAACATTGATGAGTTACTAAGAAACAGCGATAAAATACCAAGAAACATTGATGAGATACCAAGAAACATTGATGAAATACCAAGAAACATTGATGAGATACCAAGAAACAGCGATGGAATACCAAGAAACATTGATGAGATACCAAGAAACATTGATGAGATACCAAGAAACAGTGATGAAATAGCAAGAAACATTGATGAGATACCAAGAAACAGCGATGAAATACCAAGGGACAGTAGAAGCCCACATGTACAAATCGCAACTCGAGTTTGATAGTTTTAAATAAATGTCAATAATATTGTAATCATTTCGGAAAAACTATTCAACTAAAATGAAAACAGTCGCAAAATGGATGGAATGAAAATCTGAAATTCATTAAATTAGACTCCATTCTCCTAACCTGCTACCAGATGTGGATTTCGCTATCGACACGCGCAGTCGGGTATGCAAAATACGCCCATGTCTTGAGATCTTTAGCGTGTTGGGCAAGAAAATTTGCATTCTTTTCTCAAGTTACTAACTAGTAAACTATTCATTTAATGAGACCCATAACAAGATAAATTGAATAAAAAGAAATCATTTCATGATATTTACATTCTAATTTTTCCAGAAATTGGAGATGGTTTTGAAAACCTTGTTCTTTGTTTGATGGACTTTGATGAAGCTCTTTTAGTTGTTGTTGTGTTGTTGATTTAGTGGGATCGTCCAATACAAAAAGCTCTCGCAGCTCTTGATTTGTAAAATATCTGAATAGTGAAAAAGGAAGATTATTATATTTCGTGAAAACTTCCCGTCTAACTTTTAATACCTTACTAAAATGATAGCTTATCTTTAAGTCTAAAACCTAAAGCTTCTTTCAATGGAAATTCCAAATGGCCTTTTGCTTCTCTTTGCTTTTTGTTTCGATAATCCGTGGGAATTATTCTTAACTCATTTATAGCAAAGAGCTTTTCACTGGGGATATTTTGAAGCTATGTCTTTCATCTGCTGTGTGATAAAGGCTTGTGTCTGTTGTGCCAAGGAATAGTGTCTGTTTACTTTAGACTATGTCCGTTTTATAGACATTCCACTACTTCAATAGTACTTCAATAATTCCAAATTGGAAGGAGCTTCCTCAAAACTTGTTTTATGAAGCAAATTATTCAAAATATTGACGAAAACTGTTGCCACGCCCTTATTCAAGAGGAACAAAATTTCAATCATTTATACACTCTTTTTCATAAGCATAACATAAATTTCGAGTCAAACAAATAGGCTTATCATTTTTGTTTGTTTGAACTTTGAAATAATGCTCAACAAAGAAACATTTGAAAAATTCTTAAAAATTTTTTTTTTTACTTTTATCAAATCAACACTCCAGAGGTATCAATCATTTTCAAAACACTAATTTTTGACTCGAATGTTTTTTATTCCTAGCCATAATATGTATGCGTTCGTTGTACTAACGCATTTTGTAATACCTGACACATTTTGTAATACACCTTGAAGCACTTTGTAATACCTAACGCACTTTGTAATACAAATCTGACGCACTTTGTAATAAAGTTCTTTTTTGATGTATTGCCACAATAAAGTTATGTTTTTTTTAAAACATTACATTTTATTACAGAAAGTTTTCAACGAAATAACTTTAAACAGCCTATCTAAATAAAATAGCTTTTATTCACGAAATATGTAAGTTTCCTCAGCTTGCGGCTATACTTTGGAGAAATGTTTGTTTATTGGGAAACCCGAGCTTAAAAAATGCTTATGAGCGTTATACTTACATATATTTTAATGGGATAAATTCTCGCGAGGATTAATTTTCGCCGATAAGCTATTTTCAAACATTTAAAATACTTTCGCGGATGACTACTTTCCGGATTTTTGAGGGACATATTTTGGCGGATCGGACCAAAACCAGCGAAATCCACGAAATTTAATCCCCACGCAAATTTATCTCCATTAAAGTACTTACTTTCAATATCTCCAAAGCCAGCATCGAACGCCACGTGAGGCGCACAAAAATAATCGCTCACCTGTAAGGATTTTTGGACGCTCCAGTCGCTTGTTTCATAACAGCATTTTTGAAGATTTGTTTTCGATAGATTTTCTCCTCGATAGAACCACATGTGATCAATCGATAAATGACTACATCTTTCCTCTGGCCAACACGATATACCCTGAAAGTAGTGAGACCAACATAATTTACATATGAAACATTAAACCAGAAAATTTGACACTGTTAACCAATCATTTGACATAATTCAATATTTTTTTTCATGATTAATGATAATATAATATATAAAACATTGTTCAAAGGGGCACAACAAAATACTGTTAGGGACTGGAATACTTAAAAATTAAATATAACTTTTACCTGTCAACTGCTTGGGCGTCAGTGCCTGGGTTCCAACTCGGATCAACTAGAGAAAAAAGTCAAATCAGTTATAACAAGTGATACTTTTGATGGACCTACCTAGTTATAAAATGAAATTAACCCTTAACGCCATAAGAATGAACGAACGAACGAACGAATGAAGCACAGCTCAATTAATAGGCGAATTATTACACCCATTATATCAGGGAAAGAGAACCTTTGTCTTTCTGATGAATGTGTGTATCTTTAAACAATCATATCATAGGTATCCAGATGATCATCTTTGTGAAAAAAAATCAGAAAAAAATAATGAACCAATTTTGAGAAAACCCCCAAAAACCTCTTTTTCAGGTCGTTTTTGGCCAAAATCGGCCGCAAATTTTTTTCCCTCAAAAATCGGGCTTCGTCACATTCGAGGGTTTAAGGTTACCTATCTTTGTGCAAAAAACCTGAAAAAATTAATGAACCAATTTTGAGAAAACCCCCAAAAACCTCTTTTTTTACGCCCCTGTTTCTGTATTGTTCTTTCATTGTGATTTCCAACGGGGCGGCTCTTTGTAGTTCTCTGTTTTACCACTGGGGTTAGAAAGAATATCCCACCTATTGGGGTGGCCATTTTCACCATTGGGGCGAAAAACGGGCCTTTTTTGAGCACTTTTTCCACCAGTGGGTAGATCTTAGTGGATCACAGATACAGGGGTATACTGTTATAAGAAAGATGGAAACTTACAAATGATAAGACGATCAGCACTGGTCAACGTCAAGCCAACACTTCCCACCTGAAAAGAGATTCAAAAAAATTTCATTGGTTTGGTATGAAGGGAAGGTTAGAGATAATAAGATCTAAAAAGACGGGGGAATGTTAATGGATGATAGAACATCGTTTGCCTCACTTTTCTTTTAAGATGTTGTCAAAGGTTATCAATTCTCAAATAGATTTTTTACTATAATAGATATTACTTTGATTAGAGTCCTTTGAGAAATATTCACCATAGAAATGTGTTTAAATTGTTGCTCACGACGTTCATTTATGAGAGGACTTTTCCCTAGTTGTTTAAATTTTTTACAACAGAAGTAATCTTTTCATCCAATATCCCGTCCAAAAATAAAATAAAATGGAAATAATTTTTTCATCCAATATCCCGTTCCAAAATAAAATAAAATGTATTCAGATCAAAATTGAAGCCCTCATTCCTCGCAATAAAACATGGATTGGATAATATATAGACTCATTTTTTGTGTATTCACATCAATATTTTTGTTGAAATGAACCATATGTAGACCTGTGTAGTCATCAGCATGGCACTAAACGAACGATCCGATTGAAACTGCTGGATAATCTTTTCACGTTCCAAAGGATTAGTGATTGTACCATCAATACGTAACATTTTGTGATCCTACAATACCAAAACAAAACATTGGTCAAATGAAAAAAATATCCATTAAATAAATAGTCCTAATCTAATCTCAGAAATTTGGTTCTTATTAGCCTAAGGCCTAGCCTGATTAATTAAACCAGATATTGCAGCGCTGCGATACTGTGTATTATATAACTATCATATTTTAGCAAGTGACTGAACCTGGCTTAGATATCTAGGCTACCCAAGGCCTGGCGTCTGGGGTAATTAAACCTTCAACGAAACGAGCCCTTGCAAAATTCAAGACAACGTTTTTGAAGATTTATAAAAAACCATTTACCATGCTTAGTAAAGTTTTCTGTATAATATCCAACATTTTACGTGACTGACTAAAAATGATAGTCCTGTGATTTTCAGCTTTCAAATTTTGCATCAATGCAGCCATGAAGACCATTTTTCCAGAATCTTGGATCAGCTTCTCAACTGGTGGAGCATCTGCAGCTTCTTCCTCCAATGAACTTGATGATGTTTCATCTGATTGCTCGTCTGGCAACCCACAATCACGACTGAAAACGAAAAGATAATACTTTATTCGTATAAATTTTCGCGAGATTCATTTTAGCAAAAAAACATGTAATTTTGGTTAATTATGTCCATTTTTAGGGTCATTCGCTTAGGCGCAATTTAATCTCGCGAAAATTAATACGAATAAACTAATCACCTTTATTTTCAATAATTTCTCTATATTGATTTTGGCTAAGTTCTTAGTTCAAAAAGGTCCTTACAATATGACTAAAGGCTCGGAATTTAACTTTTTCCTGGTCTCTGCAAAGTTCGAGCTGCAAGGTTCGTTTTTTAAGTTATTTTAGTGAGAATAGTCTACTGTTCTGGAAGACCGAGAAGTAAGGTCAGTAAGGTACTGAAGGGGGGGACTACAACCAAAATTTTCCTAAAACATTTCTGGGGGCTGGAATTTAACAAGATTTTAGGGGGTACCTATTTTCTCATTGTAAGATCTGGGGGCTGAAGAAATCTTCAGTAGCAAAGGTCAATCACAATCCGTCAAGCAATGTTTATTATAGTTTTGTTAAACGATCCAAGAGTGAAAGAGCTATTTTGGGGAACTTGAAAGACTCAATTTTATGAGATTCAGGGGTGCTTGGTAAGGATTTCCTTAAATTACACAAGGTGCCAAATCACAGGGCGTACCTACTAATGTGTGTTCTTTAGGGGGTACCTATTCACAGGGGGTTCCTACGAATGTCTATTTTTAAGGGGTACCTAGATTTCAGGGGGGACCTAAAACCTTGAAAGGTACTGAAGGTGGAAAACATTACTAATGTTTGCAGTACCGAGTTTGTTGTTCAGCAGAGCTTGTCATCAATTTTGATAGCGATGATTGCAGACGAGGGTGGTCAGATATTTTCTTGAGTAAATTTAATTCAGCCAAAGGACTTCTTGTTGCCATTAAGCACTAAAATGTAAAAGTCTGTGGGTTAGCCTTTCCAGCATGTATCCTTTCTTTTTCAAAAAAGTAAATTTGTCAAAAATCTTTAACTCTGACTACTCATATGGTCGATAGATTTGTCAACTTTGCTTCCATTTTTTCATAAGTATCACTTTGCAAATGTAAAAGTCAGGTAGTCAGAAGATGGTACAAAGTTCTGTTGTTACTATATACTATGTTACTGTTTGGAGTTACACAGATTCTTCCTTCAGAAAGGAATTCAAACTGACCTCTTTGACACGCTCTGAGTTAACAAACCCTTGATACAACTTCAATTGAAGTTTTGAAAGGTAAACCCAAATGATTAAATCGTTTTTCCTTGTTTTCAGTTCAGGTGCCCTGTAATAAAAAGCAAAGAAATAGTAATAAAAAATATATTTATTTAAGTCGCCAGTTATTCTAAAATAAGTTGATATGTTAAATATATATTTAGTTCTCAATTTCAGTTAAGCTAGAATCTCACAATGTCTGTCTGTGTGTCCGAAAACTTTGGGGCAGCCTGGAGAGCCCTAAAATTATCGGATTGGGCTGAAATTTGGTACACACTAATTATAAAATAAAAAAGAAAGTTAGACTGCAGCATAAGAAAATATTTGTCACTTCTTACCTCCTCCAGAAAAAATATGGTATTATGGTATTGTGTGACTAAAACTATTATAGTGGAAACGCCTTACAAGTCAGGGGGGTTATTCTGTAATTAACCCAGGTGGTAGCGGGCAAATGTTCCAAATAGCCCTCTAATTCATAATACTACTATACTAATTACTTTGGTTGTCTCTTTTTTTTGTGATTGTTTTCATCAACGTTTTCCTTGTTTGTTTCGGACACATCATCTAGTTTGTTGAGATTAAAGACTTCAGCTTTGGTTCTTCTCAAAAAGTATGGTGCAATCAGTTTACGTAATGTTTCTGCTATTTTGTTGCCAACTTGCTGCTGATACTCATTCGCATCTTTCTCTCTTGCCTGGTAACGAATAAAAATTGTTGATTTTTAAAAATAAATTTAAACTATTTGAATTTTTTTTACCTGAAGTAAATATCTTTATCTTTGCAATCTAAAGAATGCAAGTTCATCCCCGTCATTCACTGTCTGACAGTTGATGTAGTGTTTCACCTCAACATTCGATCGCCCTGATCTAGCACAATTAGAAGAGGACCTCATTCCGGGTTAAACCTTCAGATGACTTACAAATGTTGGTTGTCTAATGAAAAACATCAAAATTCTCGATTAGAATAAAAGAAACGCATCCAGAGAAAAATAAAACTATTACCCTGACAATAGGCTTTTGAAATTCAGAATCAAATGTTTTTCTTGTACCAAGTAATTGTCCTTGCTGAGTGAAATCAAATAAAGACCACATCTCCTGCAAAAATAAAAATAATTTCAAAATCATATTTATACTATGAGATATCGCATGAGCAAATCTATATTCGAGATGAAAACAGCCGTAGCAGAACTACCAGTATTATTTTATTTAATGCTGTGGCTCTCTTGAAGAATTTCACTCATCTCCTACAAATAACTTTTACCGCAAAATATAAACAAAAGTTGATCTGAGTAGAACTACCAGAAATTAAGTGTATGAAAACATTAAATATTTAAAAAAATGAGCGACGCCTGATTGCGTTGAAAATGGTTTGAAATTCAAATTGCCTAGTAATGAGTTGCAGTGACCCAGTAGATTTACAGCTCATAGTTTTGCAGTCTCTTGCTATACCTTAGAGGGGAATACTTTGTCGGGCAAAAACCTTGTCACTTGTCAAAAAATTTGTCATTTTTTCCCGACAAAAACTTTTCCTGGGGTGTTTTTCAGAAGGAAAAAAAGATTCTGTGGGTGTTTGATATCATATGTTTCATTTTCATCAATTAATTTCAATGTTATATTGTGTAACCCTTCTGTGCTGCTTTCTTGCATTTCTTCATCCACAGATTGATCACTTTCAAAATTTAGGTTATTCGTCAGGCAAAATTTTTGCTGAGTAAAATCTTTCATCAGGCAAAATTTTAGTTGTGTAAAATTATTCGTCAGGAAAATTTTTGTCACTTTTCCCGACGAAATTATCTCCTTTGTGCTGTAGCTAGAACTTCAGAAAAGACAAAGAATAGTTAATTTTTTTGAAAGCTCAAGGGTTTTGCGAAATTTTATGACTCAAAAATCAAATGACTCCAGTCCATTATTGAGAGAAATCGACCATGTGGAATGATTATGTTTTCAAAAATCAGTCTCTGTTATTGTCTTAAATGCTTATAGTCAATTAACACAGTGTACAAAAAATCAGAGGAATCGATAAATAGATTGACTGACACATACAGAAACTCGAAGACCATCAGATTGGTCCCATCAACTTACGTTCAAATTGTTTTGAATAGGTGTTCCAGTCAAAATATAGTGATACTTGGACGGTATTTTTCGTACACATTTACTTGTTTTTGTTGCATTCTTTATCTTATGACCCTCATCCAAAATCAAGTAATCCTAAAAAAACAAAAGAAGTAAATCAAGAACATACATTAAATTGAAATTTGGCAACTACTGAAGAAAAACAAATTTGCTTAACAAACTTGCCGCTGGCAAATGAAAATGACTCACTTGTTACAAATAAAAACTAAATTAAAACTGACATACCCATTCAAATGGATCACCATTTTCATCTACACACAGAGTCTCAATATTGGACACTACCATACCTACAAGAAAATAATCAAAGAATTATGTCCAGTGAGGCAAAAGAAAAAAGTCTTTTTTATAGCTAACAATATCTTACTTTTTTATAACAATGGATATGGACAAAAAATGGATAAATCATTCATACTACAATTGTTTATTTAAATTTACTGTAAAAACTAATTTGATTTGCAATGAAGAGATTTCTTATTCCTTAACTCTTTCAACACGGCCAGAAAGAGAAAATTTCCGGATTCTAGCAATTGACAAATGAGAAAGTTTGCAGGGCGTTTACCCACTAATGAAAAGGCTTGAAACCGTCGTTTTCGTTTTAATCAAAAGTAAACTCTATCAACTTTCAAGAAAATGCAGTTTCAAAGCGAGTGAAAATTTCTATCAGAGGCTATAAGGTGAAGAAGACGTCATTCTTATAGGCATGATTTTGGCTTGGGCAGTATCGAAAGAGTTAAACAAGATTCTGCAGAAGCCTTGTGATAAACATTGAGCTACCATATGTAGTGATTAATATTCCATCGTTGTTTTGGATCTTGTAAAGGTTCTTCATTCTTTGCTTTTTAGCAGCCCCGTGGAATGGTTTGATACGTATTCCTCCAGCCCTTCAATATATAAAGCAAGTCATTATTTAAATTTTTTAATAACAATAGAAGAAAATATAAGAAAATATTGATCAAAATACTCAAAATTTGATACTGAAAGCAAAAGAATAGGCTAAAACAAGCTATTCACGGCAAAATAAGGAACTTTTCTTTGGTATTTTTGTCAAAAATTATTAAATGGGAGAGGGAGTGTGTGTTTTTTCAGCACTGAAAACCGAGTCTTTTCAGAATCAGAACAAGTAGAGGTGTAACATGACTCTCTGTCACAAACATTAAGCAACTTGAGCGACATACCACTTTGCAAATTCTTTTTCCCAATTGATGAGAATGGAAAGAGGTGCAACAATAATAGCATTCTTAATGAGCTCTGCATCAAACATTCCTGCCATGAAAGAAATAACTTGTATCGTTTTCCCCAGTCTAAAATATAAAATTAGATTGAACAAAATATTTTGCTTACATTATCTTTCACTTCACCAATCTAATTATTTGATATGATGTGCTTCAGTTCCATGCAAAACCAATTTCATCCACTCATTGTTTTCATATATTGAGAAGGAATTTAAAAGTTCTTTGAAAGATTTTCATCTTAGTAGCAGAAGCTTTCAAAAAAGTTTGACTATCTACTCACCCCATATCATCTCCGAGTATGCCACCTTGTTTACGATTGTAAAGTTTCCAAAACCATAATACACCTAGTTTTTGATAATCATACAGTTGGTTAGCAATATTTTTATGCAAATAGAATTGTTTTCCGATATCGATCATATCTGGATCCTCGTCATCCTCTTCATCTTCTTCTTCTTCATTTAGTTCAATAATGTATTCCTACAAAAACAAAAGTAAACATATTGTTATGGAAATGCACTTAAAAGGGAACTAACATTTCGATTTGACCCCTTAATTTTTTTGTGTCATATTAAAGAAAAAACAAAATGTAATCGAAGACTTTTTAAAAAGCTCTTTTATTCATTGAATTATGAAATTTTTAATTTCTCTAATTTTCTGCTCCAACACAGATGTTTTGTGACGTCATGTTAGCCGAGAGACCTTTTTATGTTGTTGCAGAAAAGCAAGGAATATTAGTAGTAGTGAAACTGCTTTTATAACTATTTTTATTTAACTTAATTTTGAATCCTCCTATAGTCAAGCTTCATGTATCATTCCATACCAATTGTATTAAAAAAAGATTTACGATCAAAAATGATCTTCGTCCAATAAAGATTTTCTCAAAAAAGATACCTTTCTCAGTATAAAAAGATAAACACACTCGGCTAAGAATACTTCCTCCCTCATTCCTCATTTTCCTAATTTTTACAGTATATGCCCCAGTCATTTCACAACGGCAAGGTGTAATAGGATGTAAAGGAAAGGTGAAAATAAAGAATATGTCAGGTGAATTAACAAGAAAGAATTTAGATGTAAATTAGGAGTAATTTCCTCTGGGAACTAGAGTGAGGGGGAGGGGCAAGACATGGATTTTTTTAAGGGTACTGACCTTATGGTATAACGAGCTGTGCAGCTGGGTTTGAAAAATGTACCCTACGAGGGATTTCTTGCCAAATATCGTGAAAAAGTGACCCTGAATGGGATCATGGAGGTACAAAACAAGGAAACAAATCTATATTTTTTCTTTTCTGATTCTTTTATAAAAGAACTGCCTATAATTATCATTATATCACCTTTAGTTAGTCATTTGTTACGATCTAGTTTTATTTTATTATATAATTAGACATATTATTTCTTTTGTACAACTGTAATTAGTTATCTGATTTCTCATTTTTCATACATTTTTGATAAAAGCTACGTTTGTATTTTTTGTTGTAGTCAACTAATGATGGTTATTTGTTATACCGAAACATGTCTTGCTTGTTAAAAAAGATTGTCTTTTTTCTTAGAATTTTTACTTGTCTTCTGTGTTCATTGTAAACACGGGAAACGGGATTTTTGTAAGTTTTATATAAGAACATAAGGCTTCAAAAGCCAAAAATACTAAGAACATTTTAAGAACATTTTAGCCTATTCTGTTCTGATGAGAAAATTTCACTAAAATTAAGAACACATTAAGAACTTTTATACGAAAGGCTTTCCTTCGTAGTGCGGTCGTGGTGGAAAAAAAACGTAAAGCTGAAACTTTCTCCAGACCTTCTTTATACATCCATTATCACTCAAAAAAAATCGCCTGAAACCCAAATTTTTTCGGTCATTATTTATTCTCCCAGGCAAAACCCTAAGGGTAGTTTTTTTTCTAATTTCAAAATGATTTTTGCCTGTAACTATTTATATCACTTGAAAGCTCTCAAAAAACTATATAGAAGACTTTTAAGCCAGTAAAGCAATGTGCTGCGCCATCCATACAGAGTTATTTGCAGTCAAAGTTGCAAAAAATGACGAAAATGACGAAACTGACAAAAAAGAGCTGAAAAAGCCAACTTTGACGACAAATATCTTAAGTTTAGGTAAGGAAATTTAAGCCATCTGATAATAAAATAGCTTTTTCAGTAAAATTAAAAACATCTTTAGAACTTTTATACGCTTTTAACCCTTTAAGTGCCGATGTCGGCATATGCCGACATTTATACATTATATTTCTTTGCCAATGTCGGCATATG
>JAUJPO010043910.1:0-17191 GCA_032270745.1 Tiaropsis multicirrata
ACAGGGGGTATCTACGAATGTCTATTTTTAGGGGGTACCTAGATTTCAGGGGGGACCTAAATTCTTAGGGGGGGGGGGGGGGCCTAAAACCCCAGTCAGAGCCATGGGTTTAGTTAGTTTGTTGAAAGAGAATGAGAGGGACATTGATTGAGATTAAGAGAGAGAAAGAGAGAGAACCAAAAAAGTGTTAACCAGTACTCAAAGTCCTCCTCAACCTTAGGGGGACAGATCCAGAATGGCTACAACCAAAGGGGAAAGCTCACAATAGGGGCAAGCTCACAATAGGGGAAAGCTCACAATAGGGGCAAGCAATTCTTAGGAAAGAGCTTTTACCCCCAACGTGATGTTTTTCAATTCTTTTAAAGTTAAATTATTATTGTTATCTACTTCTTTCTGGTTTTTCTCAATATATGTACATATGTGCATGAGTTTCCTATTTATAAGTATAATGAGTACACTCCGTACAAAACTAAAACTAACAACATACTATAAATATAATATGACCTATTTTTCTTGACAAAACTTGATTAATGTTGATAAGCAAAAAGCTAGTATTCAAGCGTTGTAAGACACATGGCGAGGAGTTTAGGATCAGCGGAAAAATTAATTCACAGGTGTAATGTTATTTAAAAGTTATATCTAAAAAGGCTTGTGACATGTGGCTGCTTTGAAACTTAAATTTTCCTAAAATAATTATGTATATACTAAAAAATCCTATCTATATATGATACTCAATACTTTGATGTTTGTTACTAATTAAGCGGTGTTTCGTACAAACTTGAAAAAAATTATACAACTGTCGGTTCCAGGTTCAAGTTCAAAGTTGTGAAAAACTTGTGAGTAGATTCTAAAAAAGTTCACGTCTCGAAATTATTATTGTTATTATTATTGTTATTATTATAAAGAATTACAGGTATAGGCACACAAAGGGCCTCTCACCAATCTTGGTTTACAATAACTTTGGTTTAAATATCTTTTTTAGGTAAAGTCCTCCACATGGACTTTCCACACATAATCATAATTGGACTCTGTTCGGTTTCTCTTGTCTGCTTTATTCTTCATTCTTCTTCCATTCTTTTATGATGCTGGCATCCTTCAATTGTTTTCTTTGATCTTCCATTTGTTCTTCGACTTTCTCGCTTCCAAGTAGCTTTTTGATGTTTGATATGTTTAATTGATAGATTTTGTCATCTCATCTGGATTTTGGATTTGTTCTGTGGAAGTTTAGTATTTATTGCTTCTTCAATCTTTGTTACCAGTTTTGATTCCAGAACGGAAAATTGAGTTTGGATTAGATTAGAATTTTTGCCTTTGATGTATTTTTGGCATTTTGCGTGTAGTTCTTGCACTTTGATTTAATGATGCCTTTGCAAGCTACAATTTCTTTTTGGTTGTTGGTTCAGCTATTGATTCTATCTGCTTGTTCATGAACTTTTTTGATGAGTTCGCTTGGTGAAGATACGCAAGTATGCATACATATTTTCGATAACCTTTATTCAGAAACATATTTAATTGGTATGGCGGTAGTCTGGTACATGCATAATGCAGCATTCGTAGACATTTGTGACATTCAATTCTCAATTTGTCATTATCTTTTATACATCTATATTCGGTACATTGATTGGTATGATTTACATTTTCATCAGAGATCTGGATTTTGCCAAGTGATGCCATTCTTTTGGTGATTTTTTTTTTCTCGTTATTTTGATGATTTATTGAAGTTTTGCCATTTTCCAAAAAAAAGGAGAACCACGACCGTTCTATTTGACGTCAAATTTTATCTGGATTATCCAAATACTTTGTTGATAATCCAATTACTACAATTTATTTACTTAATTTTAACAAAACCATCTCATTAGCATCATTTTGATTGTTGGATCATTATAGCATATAGTCATGTTACAATACAGTAATATGCATAATCCTAGTTTTAGACTTCTCCTGAAAAGATAGTCTCATGTTTCATAAAAATTACATTACAGAAAATCAGTGGAAAAACATGGTGACAGAGGATGTATGGGGACACGGGAGTTATTGGCTGAAGATGATGAAGTGCAAAGTAATGGACGGATCTTCAAAAAGATGATTCTTGGTGACTACAAATGGATGAGTTATAATGAAGCCTATACTGAAGTTCAGCGTGTCAGTGCTGGTTTGAAGGCTATTGGTGTACAAACTAAAGAATATGTTATTATCTTTGCCGAAACTAAAGCAGAATGGATGTTGAGTGCTCAAGCATGTTTCATGAGGAATCTACCAGGTTTGTTATGAGTCGCTATTACATTGATTAGGTCAGATTGTTATGATCACAATCAATGTTTTTTATTTGCAATCAACGTTTTTATTTACTATTGGCTGTTTTTATTGACTGTCAATTGATATAAATATTGACAGCCAAATTAAATAATTGATTATCAAGTTGTTTTTCTTGACAATCAATATTTCACATTTACAGTCAATATTTTCAATTGACTGTCAACCAGGATTTATTGTCTAAATGTCTAGAGTCCTATCATATCATACAAAAAAATTCAAAAGTTGTCACACCTTTAATTTAGAAAAAATCTATATATTTCATTTCATTATATTTCATGCTGACTGTAAAATGAGAATGTATGAAAATTTAATGAAAGACTTTTTGTATGAAATGTCCAAGGCCTTATCATATTGTACAAAAAAAATCAAAAGCCTTTAATTTATCAAAAATCTGAATCCATCACATTAGAGAGTATAAATACCCAACTTTGTGTAAAAAATCAGAAAAAAACTAGTTGACCAGTCTTGAAAAAATCCCCAAAAGCCTCTTTTTAAGGCCGTTTTTGGCTTCAAAATTTATAGGTCAATTTCACATATAATACACGTATCAGGGAAACTAGAGCATCTGTCACATTTGAGGGTATCCAGATGTCCATCTTTGTGCAAAATCTAATGAAAGATTTTTGAGAAAATCCAGAAAAGCCTCTTTTCAGTCCGTTTTTGGCCAAAACAGACAAAGGTGTTGAGTGGTAGGTCCAAATCTTGGTTGGCAGTCAATTGAAAACATTGACTGTAAATGTGAAATATTGATTGTCAATAAATCCAGATTGGCAGTCAATTGAAAACATTGACTTTAAATGTGAAATATTGATTGAGAATACATCCAGATTGGCAGTCAATTGAAAACTTTGACTGTAAATGTGAAATATTAATTTTCAATAAATCTAGATTTGCAGTCAATTGAAAACATTGACTGTAAATGTGAAATATTGATTGAGAATAAATCCAGATTGGCAGTCAATTGAAAACTTTGAATGTAAATGTGAAATATAGATTGAAAATAAATCCAGATTGTCAGTCAGTTGAAAACATTGACTTTTAAATTTTAAATTTGATTGACAATAAATTCAGATTCACAGTCAATTGAAAACATTCACTGTAAATTTGAAATATTGATTGACAATAAATCCTGATTGACAGTCAATTGAAAACGTTGACTGTTAAGGTGAAATGATTGGTTGGCACTCAATGATCTTTTCATGTTTGTCAGGTTTTATGGTCTATATTTACACCAAAGATGTATATGCATAACTCTTAGATAAATTTTATATTTGCAGTGGTGACTATTTATGCAACACTCGGTGACGAAGCTCTTGTTTATGGTTTTAATGAAGCAGAGGCTAAATATGTTATGGTTGATGCAGCCCTCTTGCCAAAACTGAAAAACTTGATCTCCCAATTGCCACATGTTGAACAGATTGTTTATTTCGGAAATGCAAAGAAAGCCCTTGTACAAGAATTTCCAGAAAATGTCAAAGTTTATTCTTATCAACAAATCAAAGATATTGGTTCCAAACTCAAACATTGTATGTTATTATTTTTCAATACTGAACTTTTTTTGAATTTTTTAAGCACCATAACCTTCCTAACTTACGGCAGGTAACCATTTTTGGTTTTGGTGGAATTCAAACTGCGATGTTCCCACATTCTAATCTTTTCTCGTTATGAGCTTTGTGAAATGGGGAATTAAGTTAGTATTGGTCCAGAAGGCTTACTTTTCTCTCTTTTTTAAATAGTTGACGCTCCAGTGGATTCACCTACTAAAGATGATGTAGCTGTTGTGATGTATACCTCTGGTTCAACTGGTGTTCCTAAAGGTAGTAAAATTTTATTTCGTTTTAATATGTACAAAGAAATTTCTTTAATCAAGTATAATAAACAGGTCATAGTGTCCTCATAAAAAAGGTAGTTTCATATCTACCGGGTGTCCCCGAAAAAAACATTTTATCTCCTTAACCAAATTTAATGTATGATACATCAGAATTTAAGTTTTTACTACATGTTGAAAAAAGGATTTGTGGTAAAATATATTTTCAATTACCCACAATTTTCTGTAAAACTTGTATACTTCTTTCTGGGGCACTAAATATTTAGTAAAACATCAAAATTAGAAACCTTGCGGCGCTTAGCTGTCACTTAATTTATACCAATCTAAAACACTCAGCCAAAAACAGACCACCCCTTTGGTCATTCAAATTAAAACATGTACCAATAAATCATTATTAGTTAAACAATATTCTTTTTGCTTTTGATAGGTGTTATTATCTCACATTTGAATGTCACCTCATGCTTACATGCGCTCGTTTCAAGTGTTCCAAACATGGGGTCAGTTTTTTTAATCTTTCCCTAATTTTTAAGGTTATTAGAAACGTTTTTAAATACTCTGATGTTGTTATTCATATATAATTGTCATTGAACCTACTTACTTCACTTCACTTCACTGAGAGATATTTTAAATAGAAAAGAAAATCTTTTAACTCTTCTCTCAAACCTGTGCATTTTTAGACCTAATGACCGTTATATTGGTTATCTTCCATTGGCGCATATTATGGAGCTAGCTTGTGGTAAGTTTTTCTTGTAAATGGTTTGCGTAATGGTGTGGTGTTCTCGACTTTCTTCCAGAGGCCCAAGTTCGATTTCCATTGAGTACTACGGTGCACTAGGCAAGTGAATGCACTTTCTCCTGGGTCAACCCATACCATGTGAAGAAAATTGGGTATCATAACTCTGATACAAGAGTGTGGATAGATATGCCAGACATTGTGGTGTGTGGCAGTCATGAGGTTCTACGTCTGCGAAAGCAACATGCTCTCCCGCGTAGTCCGAGTGTCACTACTATGTACCATGGTGCCTTTGGGTGCTTTGCACGTACAGAGCCCGCATTATCTGGAGTGCGCTATGATTCCTACTTGAAAAAGAGGAATTCCTTCTTCGAAATGAGTAGGTCCCATTCCTCCATGGGGAGGGCCTATCTACATAATCTTTGCTTTACTTCTCACTCGGTCAGACTGGAATCTTTTTTGGTGTCATGTGGTGTATTGCGATTTGTCAAATATAACTTTGGTACAGAAAAAAATCTTTTTCACAACAAAGTGCAAACAACAATAATCCCTCTCAAATAATGAATATCTTATGTATCCTTTTTAGAATGTGGGTGCTTGGCCCTTGCCACACCAATTGGATATTCTAGTGCACTTACACTGTCTGATCAAGTAAGTTGCTTTTCTTTCAAATTTGAAAAATCACAATCCCTCTGAAGAGGTCACAGCTCCATTTTTTCACCCTCTTGCACTTTTTGATTATCCTTAGGATTTCAAAGTTTTTTTACCACCTTGTGACAAACTTTTTCAACAATGGTTCTAACTTTCCCGGGGGATTTGCGTAGAGTCTTGTAATCTGCATCCATGGATAAAAAACATTTTTGTCTTCTGATCATTTTTAACTGAAGATTTTATCTTTTCCTTACTAATTATAGCTGAAAATATCTCGGTAGACTCAATATACTCAGTTTAATAAGTTTCGCTTATTACTTCTTTGTTTAGTCTTCCAAGATCAAGAAAGGAACAAAAGGAGATGCTAGCGTTCTTAGACCAACTCTCATGGCTGCTGTACCGGTTTGTATTTTAAAAGACAAGTCTCGCACGTTTAATTCTAGGAACAAGCTTTGTAGTAGTTTTAATGATAATATTCCTTATTCAACATTATGTACTTAAAAAAGCAAGCTCTCGTATTTAGAGCTCTTAATGACCCTTAAAAAAGATTCCATGTTGTTCTTAGACCAACTCTTATGGCTGCTCTGTCGGTTTAAAAGTCAAGTCTAAATTACTGAAAGTCTCGTTTCAGCTCCAAATCCGGCCATTTTTTATGTGATTATTTTGATGCCTCTATGACATATTTTCGACTTTTTGTTAGAAAATGTAGTAATATTTTTTTCGTGATGTGGTTGTTTATTAAAACTTTCGTCTTCCTTTTTTTTTAGATGATCATGGACCGTATGAGGAAAGCTGTCTTGGATAAAGTTGCTGGTGGATCACCATTTGCCCAAGCATTATTCAATTTTGCATTCAACTATAAATTGAAGCTGACCAGAAAAGGCTATGATACTCCCATATTGAACAAGTAAGTAAGAACCTTGCTGCCTGGAAGACCATATATAACAGTTCTACTAATAAGGCGAGACCAATTTAATATTTTGTTTACCATGGTTCTTTTAAGTAAAAAAACATTTTTTAGTTTATATTTATTCTGATATTATTTTTTCTTATTATTTCGGCATAATCAGGGTCGGTCAGGGCCTCTAAAAACCAACTGATGATGTTTTGTTGTTCTTCTTGAAAATATTCTTGATTTATTTTTTAACCATGATGGCCCTGAGGTTCAAGTTTTAATACATGATACTTTTCATGAAAACCCATCGCTCGACTTACGAGTTTTATTTTCTTTCATCACCTTTTACAGAGTGGTTTTCAAAAAAGTGCGTGCCATCCTGGGTGGTGAATTGCGAATGATGTTGAGCGGAGGTGCACCATTGTCACCGGAAACTGAAGAATTCATGAACGTTTGTTTTTGCTGTCCCATCGGACAAGGTTATGGTTTGACTGAAACATGTGCTGGTGGAACTCTATGCAATGGTAAGAATTTCTGCCTCTTGACTAGATGCTCAACCTGGTTCCCAGGCTGTCATCTGCACTATTCTACGTTTTTTTTTGTATGGTGCACGTCTATCTATCGAGCCATATCAAAGACGACAAAGGCGCGCAAAGAGCCCTGGGAACAAGATTGTCAGATGTTTATTTTCCAGCTAACCATATTGTAAGAACATAGGGTTTCAAAAGATATAAAGCTTTTTCAACATGCTAAGAACAATTTGAGTCTCATAATTATTTCTAAAGAAAATATAGAGCTATTTTTCCAGTAAAATTAAGAACAATTTAAGGTGTGAACTTTTAGGAGGGCTTCCTTCGGTACAATTCAAATAAAAAAACTTGTATTCTTTTGGTGGCATTGTGTTTATTTTATTCTACTCGTGATGGCAAAGCGTAGGTGACACAATAGAATTTCTCCAACGAGTTCCTTTGCATTAATATAAATTACTAGCTGGCAAGCCAGCGTCGCATGCCGACATAAGGCCCTGCGGGCCTCAATGTCGCTTTAACGACATTGCTTCGTTCTGAAAAAGGCTCGTTTCTTCGTTTTTTAATCAGGAGAGTATAGCGAGTTCTGACAAAGTAGCAAAATTTAACTTCAGTTGAACTAATACATTCGCACTCCTATAACTCAAATAAGATCATGAAAATATAACAAAGACCTCGAACCTTCGAATTTGTAAGCGAAGAATCGCCCAAAACGAATGTGGATTTGAGTTGAACTTTTTAGTCTTTTATTGGCGTGCTTAAATCTCTACTTTTTTTTCCGATTTTCCCGCCAATTTTATCCAGGCTAAAATGCGGGATCACGCCTAGTGTTACACACGGACAGACAGATTTCAAAATACGGCTATTAATATATAGATTATTAAATGTTGGCCACTTATATTGGCCATAAATCACTGGAATCTCTGTCTGCTATTTAGAGTGCAACAATCTTCAAGCTTTACATATTTAGTTTGAAGCAATATAGAACAGTGCTCAATAATGATGATACATCAGAGTCAAATTAATATTGTAAATAAAAATTATATTTCAGCAACAAAAAGATAATCACATAATCATAACTCAAGTTCCGTGCTTTTATTTATACATCAGTTTTTAAAAGTCTCTTATCCCTTCTGTTTTAATTTCATGTAGATTGGGATCAGTCGACAGGACGTGTTGGAAGACCAATCCCATGTTGTCAAATCAAGTTGGAAAGTTGGGAAGAAGGTAGGCACTATACATTAGAAATATCTCTTAATTTTGTCCATAAACAATGGAGAATCCGGGGGAATTATTTTAAAACTCAAAATTCGAAACGCGAATTAATATTCCACGGGAAACTTCTTCTTCTTTTTAAACGTTCATCTTTTCTCTTTTCCTGTCAAGGTGGTTACACCATCAACGACAAACCGTTCCCACGTGGCGAAATCATTATCGGAGGTAATCACGTGACATTGGGTTACCTGAAACAAGAAGCCAAGACGCGAGAAGCGTACAAAGTGGTCGATGGGAAAAGGTGGTTTTACACAGGTGATATCGGTTTGGTTGAAGAAGATGGTGTCGTCAAAATTGTCGGTAAGTTGTTAATCTCATTCTTAAAGTTTTTAAGACTCTCTTCTCCAAAAATTTCCAGAGAACTGAAATTACGTGACATGTAAAATAGTGTGTGTCTCGTCTAAAGCCAATGTATTATTCTTTTGAAATATAAATTGTACCCTTTCCCGAATTTGTCAAAACGTTTTCATCTAACACAGCATCTCATCAAAAATCATTGAAAAAAGCCTTGGATCACATAAAAAATATAATATAATATTGCAATGACATAGACAATTTTTTTTTAAATTGTTTTAGACCGTAAGAAGGACTTGGTGAAACTTGCTCATGGCGAATACATCTCACTTGGCAAAGTCGAGGCAGCCTTGAAACAATCCAAATACGTTGAGAACTGTTGCGCTTACGGAGATTCCCGTGAAGCGTTCATCATCTTGATCGTCGTTCCCGTTCAGGTGGCCGTGGAAGAGTTGGGAGCTAGTCTAGGAGCACCTGGTTCTTTTGAAGAGCATTGTGGACAGAAAGAAGTGATCGCTAAAGTATTACAGAACATCCAAGCTGCTGGAAAAGGAGGTGTGTTTAATACTCTTGTTTTTAGCATTCGTTGAATTAAAGTTTCAGTTCTGTCTACTGGAGGGTGACCCAAAAAATCCTCAGACGTTTGACGGTGTTGAATACTGAAAAAAAATTATTATGCCTCGAAATTTAAGCTGTTTCTATTTATGGAAGTAAATCTCGTGTTTGCTATGTATTTTGTTTGGCTCTAAGACGCTGTCAAACGCCCTAAGTTTTGAAGTCTCCCGGTAGATACCCGCTTGTACCTGTGGAATATAGAAATCTAAATTTAACTTTAAATGAGTTTAAGAACGAAATAAAAGCATTGGAGGTCTGCATCACGCCCATGTAGAATCTTTTAGAGTCTACCTACATCTACGGTGCCTGAAAAAGTCGATAATATTTACAATAATGAGTTGAATTTTATTAGCCTTATTACTACCGTTTTTGTGTATTCAAGTTTTAAACAAAAAAAAAAGAATATAAATGAATTATCTGCCATGACAGTTTGTATGCCTACATTCTGTACAGATAAATTTAGATGTGGTGAGCTTTGTACTCTTCTCACCCTTTCAGGTGGCATATGGAGGGATTATTTCCTATCTCATCTTGTTTTTTTATAGCAAACCTTCATAAGAGTGAACTACCGGCCAAAATCAAGCTGTGTGTTGAACAATGGACACCAGAAAGCGATTTGATCACTGCCGCTTTCAAACTCAAGCGTAAAAACATTCAGAAATTTTATCAAGCTGACATCGATTCCTTGTACGCCAAGTAAAAACAAGTCACACACCAACTGTCAGTTTAAGTACGAACTATTTTTTTATTTGGAATTTTCCAAAATTGTTGGTACTGTTGACAGATTTGCTCTCTCACCATTGGGATTTTATGGGATAGCTTGAAAAACTTGATTGGAGTTGAATGGACTTGAGAAACTTTCTTTTGCTTCAGTTATGGTTCTGTTAGTTCTGTTCAAACGAAATTTACATTCTTAGATTTGTATTTCCAGCGGGCAAAACGTTAAAACAACGTTGTTCAACGGTCAGAACATTATTTGGACGTTCAAACAATGTTGGAATAACGTTATGTGCCTGCTGGGGTACAGGATTTTATTAAATAATGACCATAACCAATTAAATCGTTACAATAACATACAGCCGGCCGGTGTTTGTATTTTAATAGATTTTTTTAGCAGAGCTCTGCAATGTTTTGGATCGGTTACTCTACAACTCATCGGTCAATTAAGTCTAGTAGAGGGTTAGATCACACCGTTTAATTCACATCAGGTTGCGCTCCCTTTTTTTCTCTATAAAACTAATGTTATAGTAACTTACCATTGTTCTATGACAAAAGATATATTGTTTTTGAGCCCAAATAAAATAAAGGTATGGGAGATGATCGGGTTGGCGTTTATTTGACTTTTATTTATCATTATACGTTATAGATTTCTCACGTTATATGATATTTTTTGATTTGATATTTTGAATAGTATTTAGCAATGTTGTAAAGCTTTTTAAAGGAAATTTTGATAAAGTATCACCTAAAGACTAATTTTTTTTTTTTGAAGTATATATGATTATAACCCCCAAAAGTGTAAATATAAATTGATGAAATAATTTCCACCTCAATTATATTTGATTAGAGTATTTTGTTTTTCTTGTTTTCCATCTCTCGTGATTTTAAAATTTTGTAAATTTGAAGATGATCTTTTACGGGGGAGGGCATTCTAGAAATTTATAGCCTTACACTGGATAACCGGTTAAATCATTTTTAAAGATTTTTTATTTGCTATGCCTTTATGTCGTCAATTCTATGAGGCAAAAATTGACGTCAAATATTTTTCAACTTTAGAATATTACAATTTTCTATTTACTTTTTATTCATAACTAAAAAAATACTTTCCGTACCGTGTGTTAGGTATATTTTTACCTCCCCACATTTTTTCACCAATGAGTAAGATAGACCCCAACTGGGTTTGGGCCTCAGGTGGCCTAGCGGCTGGTTGTGTAATAGGCGTTTGCGTATCCAAAATCAGTAACCTGTTAGCAGATAAGACGATTGAAGATAACGAGGAGGCTATTGAAGACGGTGCATCGGAAGTTGTGAGCAATTTCAACAATAAAATCACAACGTTCAGCGATATTACAATGTTAATGGGAACACCTTTTGGCAGTAGTACAGCCTTACAAACTGCAGAATATCATATTTATTCTGCTGAGAAAGGATTTCCATCACTGGAAGGAAACCGGTACGTATTTTCAATTTTACTATAGGTCATATTTGCTTTGATTTTTTTTTTTAAGAATTTCTTTTCACGCCATATAATATAAGCCATATACATAAGTTAATTGATGAATATTGCTACAAAAAAACAACCATACGTATCTGCTTTGATCAGTCTATTACTGTTTATGTTTTTTGTTCGTATTTGTACATTTTGATATTACCTTAATGGGATTAATTTTCGTAGGGATTTATTTTGGCGAATTGGAAAATTAAAGATTTCGCGAGGATTTATTTTCGCGAATTTACCTGTTTTTAACCTAATTTCATTCATTTTCCTGGCGGTTTTCGGCAAAAAGCATGAATTAAAAATTTCGCGAAAATTAATCGCCTAAGGTATTGCTATCCTAGTCTTCCCTTGATTACGACCTGAACCTAAAACACGAGATTCTCTTGCTTATTGGAAGACCTTGCAGTTTTAAGAAGACATTCAATTGTACTCTGACTATAAAACGGACTTTTTTCCCATACACGGTGTACTTTTTGGACTAATCGAGTGTTACTGTTGAGTTAGATTTCAAAATCAAGTTTTATGGTATGATCGCTTATAACTGATATATTTTTTGTAATAGAGCGGCCTATTACGCTTTCGATTTTCAAGAGGTTGATTTGTCGAATTAGAAAATCCCAACCAACTGGTCTCTTTTAGTAAAACTTGCCTTGGTGCAAAAGAAAAGTATTGGTCATGAAACTTACTTACTTTCTGTTTTTAGTACAATTATGAGTCGCTACTTGACACAACAAATTTACGAAGAGTTTTTCAACTTGCGTACATCTTCTGGTTGTGATTTCGACAAATGCATCCAAACTGGTATTGATTGCCCGGAGAAAGTCAGTTGTGGCTTAGTTGCCGGTGACGAAGAATGCTATGACTTGTTTTCGACAGTCTTTGACCCAGTCATCAGTGATCGGCACCGTGGCTTTGAACGCGGTAATCCAACAGTTGGTTCGGAAATGGTCATCGATGATCTAAAAGGTATGAACATATTCAAGTTTTCTATTTTTTTCATAATCCATTTAATGTTGCGTTGCTTTAACGTCAGAACGTTATTTGGAACAACGTTTTGCTGTCTGCTGGGTTAAAGAAAGATGGTCCATTGGGATGGGATAAACCAGCGGTTACAGTGAGCCTCGTCCGAGCAGGCACACGACGTTTTTCGAATCAACTCAAAAGAATATGGGAAAGTTCTCAACTTCAGTTGAGCTATAAGGCCTGGGGACGAGTTTTGCCAAAACGAGGCGAAAACTTTGGGGCAGGTTGGAGGCCTCAAAAATTGTCCGATTTGGCTTAAATTCAATGGTACAATAAAGTAATGACCCAGTCTTCCCGCCCAAAAATAAAAAAATTAAAAAGATGAAAAAAACACCCAGTCTTCAGCCTGCCCCAACAAAGTAAATCTTTGCTACCTGATACGAAATATTTGAAATTTTACAATTTACAATTGGGCCTTCGAATAATTGGAAAATACTGAAGTTGAGCCCAGTGCGTTGCGCACGTTCGAGTATTTTAGAAAGGCCATAGTTGTGATCAATCCCGAGGAACATGAATTTTGCTCTCAAAATAATTCATCCAATAATTCACTCATCCAAGCTTGTAAATTTCATCTTTGCTTCATATACAGTTAAAATTTATTAAATTATGAGATGTTATTGAGATTCTCTGCTATTGATATGCCAAATATCAACTTGACACAAACAAGTTTTCCTACTTTCCATGTTTTCAAATTTTACGCTGTGAATGAGTATGTATTATTTTACGGTAAGTTTGCTGCATGCCGCTGTAAATCGCCCGAGGTTCAACTCAGCAATTGTTTGGTTTTATTTAGCGGAAGTGTTTGATAAACGATATGTGAAATCCATTCACTTCTTGGTTGGTCGTTGCATAAAAGGTTTTCGTTTCCCACCGACTTGTCGAAGAGCTGAACGAAGACATACTGAAAAATTACTCAAAGAAGTTCTCGAATCATTAGAAGGTTTGTAAAGAATAAAATTATTTCTTGTGATTTTAATCAATAGGACTCATTTCGTTGGTAGGTAGCTTATTATTGATCTGGGACTTTTAGACAGTGCTTTTAGTTCCTCTTCTGATATCCTGTATTCTGGTCAGCTCGGCATCAATGAAGGGGCTGCAACATGGAACCAAGGACGGAACCGGGAACAGCTTGAACGTGAGGTTGACGCCATAACCACTAAACTGACAATCCTTATCTCCTTGTTAGTATTTCCATTCAAGCATGGTCATGGATTGCAGATCTCTGTAGTCTACAGCGTATTTCATTAAGCATGAGAACGATAGTTTGAGTATCAGGCCCGAAGCTCAACTAGCAAGCTGGATTTGCTAGCTTTCTTCTTGTATAGTTTTTCAATTCTAAGTCTCTTTGTTACAGGTGATTTGAAAGGTTCTTACCATCACTTAGTCGACATGTCTCCAGAAGAACGATTTAGTTTACCAGACATTCTACAAAGTGTCACCGATGCTCCTATCAGCAGAACTCTCATCTCCAGTGGCTCAACTCGCGACTGGCCGTGCGGACGAGGCGTGTTCTATAGTCAGTCGTGCGATCTGTTTGCTTGGACAAATCGTGAGGATCATTTGAGAATTATGTATCGCGACCGTGAAATGGATATAGTCAATGCTTTCCAAATGTAAGAAGTTTGTTTGATATTTTCAGGGAATTTGATTTCGCAATTTTGGGTGTAACCCGAAGTATTTACCTCCTACATTTGACATAAATTTGACCTATGACCAATAAAGGCAAAGTAAGCCTATACTATACATCAACCATCGATGGTTGAAATTGCTAATTTAACAAAGTTTTTCCACGCGAAAATTGCCTCCTATGAGGTATATCTTTTTTTTACATTTTTGTTTTGTTGTCTAACGTCTCTTACCTTGCTAAAGGCACTCATATGGTCCGACCTACGGTATGTGCGGCCCTCCTTAAAAAGGTAGGTTTTTCAAAGTTCCAACAAACTCCAGGTGCACTGTAAGGGTAGGAAATTTGAGAAAATTTGGAAATTCTTTGCTATAATCGGAGAAAAATGGTCGAAAATGCACTGTAAGGGTCCGAATTTGAAGGTCCATTTTTTGGCCGCACATACCGCCATTAACCCCCTCCCCCCCCCCCCCCCGGGTCCTATAGGTTAGCACGGATAGCAAGGTATACTTAACCTGTAAATAAATATCTTCCCTATATTCTTAGAACGAAAAATCGTCAACATTTCCGTTCTAGAACAAAAGAGATATTCATGTCTTCCTTGCTATTTGTACTAGCCTGTAGGAATATGCGCTGTTCGGAGCATGGGCTATAAAGACCAGCGTCGTTGTGATTTTTCTCTGAGTACTTTAAACCTCACTATTATTTTCTACTGTTCAGTTTTAGCAGGGCATTAGACGAAATCAAATCGAAATTAGAGGACGCAGGCTTAGAATATAGCGTTCATAAAGATTATGGTTATCTATTGACTTGTCCAAGTGGTATTGGTACAGCTCTTCGAGCAGGTGTTCACCTTAAATTACCTAACTTGTTATCTGTAAGTTAATTATCAAAATCCATTTATATCATTTAAAAAATTGGCGCTTCCTGAAGGCTATATTTTGCACCATCTTCAGATCGGTGAAAATGAAATAGGAGTTCATGGGTCCTGGCAAAGATTTGGTCCCGGATTAAAAGTATTTAAAAGAATGTTGACTTGGTTGGGGAACGAAAATATTTTGGAATTTGAAGGATCGAACTGCCATTTTAGCGCTTTTAGCCTATATTTTTATAAAAAAAGTGAGGGAAGCCAATGGAGTTATTACTTCCCTTAGATTGTTATTGGGTAAAAATGTTGTATCATAGATCTGTGTATTCAAAAAGCTTGCATCAGCTTCAGAGTTAACTTAAATTTAGCCTGGAGACACATCTCTCTGCTTCTTATATGCTGATGGTGAAAAAATGATATCATGCTGGTTGCACCTGTCTATATATAAATTAAGTTGTCAAGTTTAATTTTGTTTGAAAATGAATTCATGCATGCAATTTATTTTTCAGGATCCAAGATTTCGCACCATTGTCAAATATCTTCGTCTGCATATGGGAGCTGAAGACCAAGGTTTTTACACATTTTTTTATAAACATAACGCTTATAAGCATATCATCGTCAACAAGTCAAAGGACCCAATCTTAAAATTAGTGTATTAGGCAAACTCGTACCCAGTCCTCTCCTCCTTTTTAACGATTTTAGGGGCCCTTTCAGAACGACTTAACTTGTTGACGACAATAACGAGGCTGAGATTTGAGGCTTAAACAAATATTTTTCTAAACACCAGACCGGCGCACGGGTTCTTTGAGATGTTGTTAATAGGCCTGTTAAGAGAAGACGGCGTGTTTAGAACGCCATGCTGTTAAAATTGTTCGTCAGATTATGTAAAATTGATACTGGCTATTCCATCGACAGATTATACTCTACTTTTTCTCTCTTCTTATTTCAGATATGTTTAAAAAAGGTTATGTAGATGTTTACAATATGGATCGACTTGGGTTCGACGAGGTAATATAACAATTTCATTGGAAGTTTTAGTAAAAAGCTAGAGTTTAAAATAAGAGTGTTAAGCAACGTCATTCCCAGGACAAACCGCCGGCAGCCGGTAAATAAAACGTTTATCATAATATCAAATATCAGATAGCGTTATCGTCCTGGGTATGAAGTTGATTGTAGAAGCTTCCTTATATTTCAGTCGTTTACCACGGTCTTCACAGTGGGTTATGATTAGATGATTAAAGACTTTTTCATCATTGATCGAATAATTCATTTAAACCAGAACAATCCACTTTGCTAATGGAGAAATACCTATCTCGTCCCCAGAGCCTGATTCTCCATTTTTTGCTTTGCTATCGCGCTATCGATAGCTGACCAGTAATTTCACCAGAACTGATTTTTGAGAATTTGATCAATGCTAGGTTTGACCAGAACACGGGGTACAGATATACGGGAGTTTTGACATTAAAATTATGATTGTCTTTTTCAGGTGTACCTTGTGCAGCGTGTAGCAGACGCAGTTGATTTGCTTGTCTCCATGGAGCAAAGACTTGAACGCAGGCAGTCCATCACCCAACTAATTAACAAATCAGAAACATTTAGCGAATAATGAATATATCATATATGTATATCTAGCCTTAAATAAGTTAATATAATATGTTGTAAAATTTTAATAAAGAAAAAATATATATATAAAACCCAAATTTCAAAACTTGATATTTTAAATTCGCATTTCCCAGACTGGTTAGAGTTTTTCTTTTGTCTGATTTTTTGCGACCCTTAGAGAGACTAGGGAAGGTTGAAAACCCGACCCTTAAGGGCCGCACATACCCAGCACCTATTTTTGCCTGATTTGTAACGTTGTAATTTGTAGTTGTTTGTAGTGAAGTTTTCATTAACTGGGAGGACCCATCATGGTTATTAGGCCCTTATTAGAGCAGGGTGGCCACACTCTTTCAAAGAAAAAAATCCAGCTTTTTTGATCAAAAACATATCTTTCTCCAGCTTTAACAAGCTGAAAGAGATACATTTTTCCAGCTTAATCAGTTGAAAAACATGGCCCTAAGCTAAAAGTAGTTTTACAAATGCTTTATTTCTGATTTATTGATAAGACTTTCTAGTCTGGCCGAATTGTGAAATTGAAAAAGTCAACATTGCAAAAATTTACGGACTAGCATATTTGGTACCGTCCTAGCCGAAATTTGATGTAGATTAACAAACTAAAAGCCTCACTCTGAGGCTCTTGGGGAAAAATTTTTATAAGCAAAAGTTTATTGTTCTTAAGCAAGAGCCCAAGGGGGTGAAAAATATTACATTTTCAAAATCATTTC